>UESW01002875.1:0-249555 GCA_900491605.1 Calamus simplicifolius
TATATTTCTAAATGTTAATGAGTCTGATTTGAGAAATTGAGAGACTTAAGTTTAATGGGTTTAAAATCACAAGAAAATCAAGTTTAGTTTGAGTTTTATCCTAAAATGACGTTTTTAGTGGTTGGAGTCGACTCTAATCAGAGTGGAGTCGACTCCGGCACGGTTTTAAACTTTCGGCACGCTTAGGAGTCGACCCCTGCAGAGCTGGAGTCGACCCCTACTTTCAGGAGTCGACCCCTACTTTTCTGGAGTCGACCCCTACTTCTGCTCGAGCCGACTCCCAATCTGTTCGAGCCGACCGCGACGGCAGGTTTTCTGAGTTAAATCTTGAGAAATTCATATTTAATCCGTTTCAAGTCCGATTTGGATGCCGTTTGAACCGTTGGATTTCTAAAATCGAGTTCTTCAAGCTGGTAAAGTCTTTTCTTAGAAATGTTACATAAAAGTATCGATTAAGTGAAAAAGGATGATCTGGGCTATAAATCTATTAAAAAAATGCTATATCAGGGGCAAAATGGGAAAAGGCTCCGATGTCAATTGCAAATTGTGTTAAGGGCAACTTAGGAAAGAAAATATAAGGGCAAATATCATGGTTATAAGTGAGCCACGTGTTTTCCAAAAAGCGTGCGTTAAGAGTGTTGAGGGTAAAAGGGAGATTTGGCATGCCTTAACCCTTAAGTTTCCAATGACTTGGTCCCCAAGTCATTAGAGAAAAGGGAAAGTGGGTTCAGCCAGAGAAAAGAAAGAAAGAAAGAAGAGGAGAAAAGAGAGGAAAAGGAAGAAGAAGAAGAAAAAGGAGGAAGAAAGAGAAAGGGAAAGGGAAGCTTGGGGTTTGTGCTCGACTCCAGGTAAGCTATAGCTTCCCTAGATCTTGTATGACTTTAGATTTTCTAGATTTAGTGTATTTTGAGGTAATAGTAGAAGTAATCTTGAGTAGAGATAGGGTGGAAGAAAATAATGAGATATTAGAGGATAGATCATGTATGCATGCATGGTTCATGGGAAAACCTCGTGTGGAGGTAATCCTAATAGCTATTGTATCTGTATGTTGACGTAGGTCAAGAGGGTTATTCCAGGGAGCCGAAATACCAGAGTTGAGTACCAGTTGTACCAGTCGAGGAGTAACCTACTAAGGTGAGTGGATTTCTCATCTAGCAATGAGAGGTTAATTTGAGCTAGTATAATGAGTTTTGAGCGTAAACACATAAGCATGAGTTTCGATGAGGGAATTTTTAATGTATACATGGCATATTTGCATGATAAAGCTTTACAAATGATGTATGAGTCATACTGAGCATCAGGCAGCTAGGGGGCTGATCACCCTTTAGACTGTACTGTAGCATGAGCATTGCACACTACTATCGAGCCGGCACCTCCTTGCGAACAGATCGTACGATGAACCCCAGAATCAGGGGTGAGTGCATGCCTAACCAGACCAGTGGGGCTGGTTGTGAGCAGCCCGTGGGGGCATGAATCATAGCTCAGTGGAGCTGATTACTATATATAGCCGTGGGGGCAGAGAGAAAACCCGAGGTTCCAGGGTTAAGGAACAAAGCACTTTGCCAGGTGAACCGCACGGGTAAGGGGTGCTATTTGTGCGGGGATCCTGTTGCTAGTCACGCACCCGATGAGAGTACACCTACAGAAGGGCGACTGTAGGGTGGTACCTCAGAGGCATTACACACACAGCCCAGCATCATGAGATCTAAAAGCATATGTTGTGATATAAAAAGGGCCAATGGGCCCAATAGTTATCCCGAGAGGGAGAGCTTACTTGAGATGCCAGTGGGCAAGCAGATCCGATGGGAGTCTGGGTTGTAGATAAAGAATGCATATCTTCATATTGCAATGCATGAAGTTTTATTTTAATGAGTTATCTTTCAGTGAAGAGTTATTATAGAGTATTCCAGTACTGATATGTTATTTGAAGAATAAGCTACATTTTATTTTATCTGATATCATGTTAAAAATGTACTTTGAGTTGTACAAGTTAAATAGTTTCAGCATACGATTGAAATTAAGAGGTTATGGTTCTCTATTTCTCCATAGTTAGATGGTTATCCAGTCACTGGGACTTAGGTCTCATCCCTCTATGATTTAAATGTTCTTTCAGATCAGTGAGTATTTCTGCCAGGATCACAAGATAAACAGGACAGGACCCTTAGCTGGTGAAGCTTGCTTGGATGCAAGAGTGTATAAATGCTAACCTTGTATATTGAGAGAGTGTGGTTTGATAATTGTATTTTGTATATGTGTATGTGTACAGTGGGATGTAATGATGTTTTAGACCTTTTTGGATATGAATACGAGACTTATGTTTTGGAGAAATTATGAGCATGATGTGTGCATTAGGATTTTAATGTCGAATGTGAATGTGATCTTGTAAACTGCCTGAGGAATGTCATGAAAAATATTATCTGAGCAGGTTGATGCTTAATGTTGATTGGGTGATTTGTGTATATAATTGAGATGAAAATGAAAAGTTTTTAACAGGATGTTTTTCGTGTGTCTGCCACTTATGATAATTAGTTGGGGTTCTCTAGCTCTTTATGGAGCGCTACATAAAGACTAGTAAAACTCTATCCGATTACCACAAGTGTGCAGGTGTGCTGTCGGTGGCCCCAGAGAGGAGGGGGAGCTGACAAGTTTTGGTATCAGAGCCCTAGGTTATTAGGTCCTAGGGGAATAAGTATGAGTATGAGTCTAGGATGATTGAATGTTTTATGATTATAGCTATTGAATGATGAAACTGATGTAATGAATAATGTCTTGTAGGACGATTACTACAAAGGCATCTAGAGAGACAGAGCAATCTTCAGGCAGGGATAGAAGCAAAGGTCAAAGTAGATTCAGAAGGTCAGTTAGAAGAAGTCAAATTGATAGAATGGCTTCTAGTGATTCCACCGAGCCAGTATCTAAGGAGGCTAGAGTGGGGGCGTCTCCAGAGCAGATGCCAGAGTCTTCTTCACAGTCTATTACCCCTGTGCCAGTAGACCCATCTCGAGTACAGACTCAGGGGCCTAGTATGTCAGAGTTGGTAGGCATGATTACTCAGGCTGTGGTAGCAGCTGTGGGTGCTAGTTCTAGCCTTCCATCTAAAAATACTGAGGTTGTGAGGAATGTGGAAAGAGCCAGAAAGTTAGGGGCTCTGGAGTTCCAGGGAACTACTGATCCTATTCAGGCCGGGGCATGGCTGCAGAGGATCGAGAGAGTATTTGATGTGATGGGATGCTCTGAGGAGCAGAGGCTGAGTATTGCCACCTTTTTACTGGAGGGTAGAGCCCAGAGTTGGTGGAGATCTATTCAGGGCAGGCAGCCCCAGGGAGTGGAGTTGACATGGGAAAATTTTAGAAGAGAATTTCATCAGCAATATATTCTGAGATTTATAGGGATCAGAAGAGGAGGGATTTCCTTTGTCTGACTCAGGGGAGGATGTCCGTGGCAGATTATGAAGCCACTTTTGTGGAGTTATCTCAGTTTGCTAGGGCCTTGGTGGCTGATGAGAGGGAGAGATGTCGACTATTCCAGGATGGATTGAATCTCCCTATTAAAGCCAAGACCTGTATGCAGACCTACAATAATTACTCTGAGTTGGTGCAGGGAGCACTTAAAGCCGAGGAGATTGAAAAAGAATATATGAGTAGGAGGCAGGATAGAATGAAAAGAAGTGCTCCTAGTTATTCTCTGCTCCGGGAGGGACTCAGCCATTTAAGAAACCCCAGAGGACTGGACAGTTTTATTCTGGGTTTAGAGCCCCTGGTGATGTGGGCAGAGGATCCGTATCTGTGTCAGCATCTAGCCCAGTTCAAAGAAAGCCTTATGTGGGTGTGCCTCAGGTTGCCTCCAGCAGGGTGTCTGGTGATGTGGGGAGCAGGGTCGTCCTTCTAGTGGAGGGAGAAATATACCCCCATGTAATGTATGTGGAAAACTTCATTTGGGAGAATGTAGGAGGGGCAATAAGGGATGTTATATTTGTGGTGATCTAGGTCACCTGAAGAGAGATTGCCCTAGGAGAGGGCAGCAGGCTGGTGGGCTTCCTCAGGGGCCAGTAATGCCAAGGGGACAGCCTAGTAGGAGGGGTGATGGTAGTGTTGTGGCTTCAGCCAGTCAGGTGGGGCCTAATGTTAATCAGCCAGGAGGGTCATCCAGTATTCCGAGAGCCGAGGCCAGAGTGTTTGCCATGACCAGACAGGAGGCTCAGATTGATCCTGATGTGGTGACAGGTATGCTACCCATCGATAATCATGATGCTTATATTTTAATTGATTCTGGATCTACGCATTCATTTATCTCATGTGAGTTTGCTAAGCATCTAGTTAGAGATGTGGGCCAGTTGGGTAGTCAGTTGGTAGTATCTATGCCCGTAGGGAGGCCTTTTATAGCAGACCAAGTGTATAGAGGTTGTGATATTTCTGTGGGGAGTCAGAAATTAGCAGCAGATTTGATTCCTTTGAGGTTGAAAGAGTTTGATGCCATTTTGGGGATGGATTGGCTATCTGTGCATAGAGCCAGAGTAGATTGCTTAAGGAAGGAGGTGATGTTACAAACTTCCGATGATAAAGAGGTCTGTTTTGTTGGTGATAGGAGGGTTACCCTCAGGAGTGATTTCAGCTATGTCAGCCAATAAAATACTAGCAAAGAGATGTGAAGCCTATTTAGCTTGTGCAGTGAGCCTAGAGGGCAATGGTTTAGAGCTGACGAATATCCCTGTGGTAAGGGATTTTTCAGATGTATTTCCTGAGGAGCTGCCAGGGTTACCTCCTGACAGAGGATTTGATTTCAGTATAGATCTAGCCCCAGATACCAGACCAATAGCCAGGGCACCTTATAGAATGGCTCCAGTTGAATTGAAAGAATTGAAAAGTCAGTTACAGGAATTATTGGATAAAGGGTTTATTAGACCCAGTATATCACCATGGGGTGCACCAGTGTTGTTTGTGAAGAAAAAGGATGGTACCTTGAGGTTGTGTATAGACTATAGACAGTTGAACAAGGTGACCATTAGAAACAATTATCCATTGCCAAGGATCGATGATTTGTTTGATCAGCTGCAGGGGGCAGCAGTGTTTTCAAAGATTGATCTGAGATCTGGGTATCATCAATTGAGAATAAGGAATGAGGATATATCTAAGACTGCTTTCAGGACCAGATATGGTCATTATGAGTTCTTGGTAATGCCATTTGGCTTGACAAATGCTCCAGCTGCTTTTATGGGTCTGATGAATCAAGTATTTCAAGAGTATCTAGATAAATTTGTGATAGTATTCATTGATGACATCTTGATTTATTCTAGAAGTAGTGAAGAGCATGAACAGCATCTGAGGATAGTTTTGCAGATATTAAGAGAAAAGCAATTATATGCAAAGTTTAGTAAAAGTGAATTTTGGCTGGATGAGGTAAAGTTCTTGGGACATGTAGTTTCAGCTGAAGGTATTATGGTAGATCCTCAAAAGATTGAAGCTATAGTAAATTGGGTATCACCTACCAATCAGACTGAGGTGAGGAGTTTCTTGGGGTTAGCAGGATATTATAGAAGATTTATAGAAAATTTCTCGATTTTGGCTTCTCCTATGACTAAGCTGCTTAGAAAGAATATCAAGTTTGATTGGTCAAATGAATGCCAGATGAGTATGGATGAATTGAAAAGGAGATTAACCTCAGCCCCAATCCTAATACTACCTGATAGTGCCAGTGATTATGTGATCTATAGTGATGCCTCATTGAAGGGTTTGGGGTGTGTTTTAATGCAGAATGGGAAAGTAGTGGCTTATATATCTAGACAGTTGAGATCCCATGAAAAGAATTACCCCACCCATGATTTGGAGTTAGCTGCTGTTATATTTGCATTGAAGGTTTGGAGGCACTACTTGTATGGAAGAAGATGCCAGATATTTACTGATCATAAGAGCTTGAAATATATTCTGACCCAGAAGGAATTGAATTTAAGGCAGAGAAGATGGATTGAATTGATTAAAGACTATGATTGCACTATTGAGTATCACCCAGGGAAAGCTAATGTTGTGGCTGATGCCTTGAGTCGAAAGTCTATGGCCACATTGGCTTCTATCAGAACCGTACAGCTACCCTTGATGATTGAGTTAAGGAGGTTAGATGCAGAGCTAGCTGTAGAAGAATCAGGAGCCTTGTTGGCTACTTTCAGAGTGAGACCCCAAATGCTAGAAGAAATAAGAGAAGCTCAGTTGCTAGATCTACATTTGCTTAAAGCTAGAGATTTAATTCAGAGTGGGTCTCAGTCAGAGTTTTCTGTTAGAGGTGATGGAGTGTTATTATTCAAGGGCAGAGTTTGTGTGCCAGCTGTGGAATCAGTGAAAGATCAGATTTTAAGGGAAGCACATAGCTCAGCTTATTCAATGCATCCAGGTAGTACTAAGATGTATAGAACTATCAAACAGAATTACTGGTGGAATGGTATGAAAAAGGAGATAGCTGAGTATGTATCTAAGTGTTTGGTGTGTCAGCAGATTAAGGCTGAACATCAGTGTCCAGCTGGAAAGCTTCAGCCTCTGTTTGTGCCAGAGTGGAAGTGGGAGCATATAACTATGGATTTCGTTGTAGGACTCCCAAAGACCAGAAGGGGCAATGATGCTATATGGGTGATAGTTGATAGATTGACTAAGTCTGCTCATTTTCTGCCTATTAAGATTGTCTTTACCTTGGATAGATTAGCAGAATTATATGTGCATGAAATTGTGAGTAGGCATGGTGTGCCAGTATCAATAGTATCAGATAGGGATCCAAGGTTCACATCTCAATTTTGGGCAGAATTACAGAAAGCTTTGGGGACTAAATTGAGGTTCAGTACAGCATTTCATCCCCAAACCGATGGTCAGTCAGAAAGAACCATCCAGACACTGGAGGATATGCTGAGAGCTTGTGTCATGGAATTTTCTGGTAGCTGGGATGATCATCTACCTTTGATAGAGTTTGCTTACAATAAGCTACCATTCTAGCATTGATATGGCACCATATGAGGCCTTGTATGGGAGAAAATGTAGAACTCCAGTGTGTTGGGATGAGGAGGGAGAGAGAAGGCTGTTAGGCCCTGAGTTAGTGCAGCTTACAGCAGATCAAGTTAAAATTATAAGAGCTAAATTAAAGGCAGCCCAGGATAGACAGAAGAGCTATGCAGATAAAAAGCATAGAGAGGTAAAGTTTGAGGTTGGAGATAGAGTCTTTCTGAAGGTATCTCCTTGGCGAGGTATTATGAGATTTGGAAAGAAAGGCAAGTTGAGTCCCAGGTATATTGGACCCTATGAAATTCTGGAAAGAGTTGGGACACTAGCTTATAGATTGGCTTTACCTCCAGAGTTATCTCAGATTCATAATGTATTTCATGTATCAATGCTTAGGAGGTATGTGCCAGATTCCTCTCATGTGATTCAGTCTGAGACTATAGAGTTACAGGGGGATTTATCATTTGCAACAGAACCAGTGAAGATCTTGAGTAGGGAGATTAAGCAGCTCCGCAGTAAAAGAATTCCGTTAGTTAAGGTGCAATGGTTAAATCATCAAAAAGAGGAGGCTACATGGGAGCGAGAGGATGAGATGAGATTTAAGTACCCCCATCTATTTGAAAATATATCTAGCTAAATTTCGAGGACGAAATTTCTTAAGAGGGGGAGAATTGTAACATCCTGAAAACCTTGTAATCTATGGCATTTTCAGTTAAAATGAAAGTCAGAAAGTTTTCTTGAAATATGGGTGTGTTGGCCTTTTGATAAATGTAAAGAGAAGAAATTTTGGAGTAAATAAGTATATTTCTAAATGTTAATGAGTCTGATTTGAGAAATTGAGAGACTTAAGTTTAATGGGTTTAAATCACAAGAAAAATCAAGTTTAGTTTGAGTTTTATCCTAAAATGACGTTTTTAGTGGTTGGAGTCGACTCTAATCAGAGTGGAGTCGACTCCGGCACGGTTTTAAACTTTCGGCACGCTTAGGAGTCGACCCCTGCAGAGCTGGAGTCGACCCCTACTTTTCAGGAGTCGACCCCTACTTTTCTGGAGTCGACCCCTACTTCTGCTCGAGCCGACTCCCAATCTGTTCGAGCCGACTCCGCGACGGCAGGTTTTTCTGAGTTAAATCTTGAGAAATTCATATTTAATCCATTTCAAGTCCGATTTGGATGCCGTTTGAACCGTTGGATTTCTAAAATCGAGTTCTTCAAGCTGGTAAAATCTTTTCTTAGAAATGTTACATAAAAGTATCGATTTAAGTGAAAAATGATGATCTGGGCTATAAATCTATTAAAAAAATGCTATATCAGGGGCAAAATGGGAAAAGGCTCCGATGTCAATTGCAAATTGTGTTAAGGGCAACTTAGGAAAGAAAATATAAGGGCAAAATATCATGGTTATAAGTGAGCCACGTGTTTTCCAAAAAGCGTGCGTTAAGAGTGTTTGAGGGTAAAAGGGAGATTTGGCATGCCTTAACCCTTAAGTTTCCAATGACTTGGTCCCCAAGTCATTAGAGAAAAAGGGGAACGTGGGTTCAGCCAGAGAAAAGAAAGAAAGAAAGAAGAGGAGAAAAGAGAGGAAAAGGAAGAAGAAGAAGAAGAAAAAGGAGGAAGAAAGAGAAAGGGAAAGGGAAGCTTGGGGGTTTGTGCTCGACTCCAGGTAAGCTATAGCTTCCCTAGATCTTGTATGACTTTAGATTTTCTAGATTTAGTGTATTTTGAGGTAATAGTAGAAGTAATCTTGAGTAGAGATAGGGTGGAAGAAAATAATGAGATATTAGAGGATAGATCATGTATGCATGCATGGTTCATGGGAAAACCTCGTGTGGAGGTAATCCTAATAGCTATTGTATCTGTATGTTGACGTAGGTCAAGAGGGTTATTCCAGGGAGCCGAATACCAGAGTTGAGTACCAGTTGTACCAGTCGAGGAGTAACCTACTAAGGTGAGTGGATTTCTCATCTAGCAATGAGAGGTTAATTTGAGCTAGTATAATGAGTTTTGAGCGTTAACACATAAGTATGAGTTTCGATGAGGAATTTTTAATGTATACATGGCATATTTGCATGATAAAGCTTTACAAATGATGTATGAGTCATACTGAGCATCAGGCAGCTAGGGGGCTGATCACCCTTTAGACTGTACTGTAGCATGAGCATTGCACACTACTATCGAGCCGGCACCTCCTTGCGAACAGATCGTACGATGAACCCCAGAATCAGGGGTGAGTGCATGCCTAACCAGACCAGTGGGGCTGGTTGTGAGCAGCCCGTGGGGGCATGAATCATAGCTCAGTGGAGCTGATTACTATATATAGCCCGTGGGGGCAGAGAGAAAACCCGAGGTTCCAGGGTTAAGGAACAAAGCACTTTGCCAGGTGAACCGCACGGGTAAGGGGTGCTATTTGTGCGGGGATCCTGTTGCTAGTCACGCACCCGATGAGAGTACACCTACAGAAGGGCGACTGTAGGGTGGTACCTCAGAGGCATTACACACACAGCCCAGCATCATGAGATCTAAAAGCATATGTTGTGATATAAAAAGGGCCAATGGGCCCAATAGTTATCCCGAGAGGGAGAGCTTACTTGAGATGCCAGTGGGCAAGCAGATCCGATGGGAGTCTGGGTTGTAGATAAAGAATGCATATCTTCATATTGCAATGCATGAAGTTTTATTTTAATGAGTTATCTTTCAGTGAAGAGTTTTATAGAGTATTCCAGTACTGATATGTTATTTGAAGAATAAGCTACATTTTATTTTATCTGATATCATGTTAAAAATGTACTTTGAGTTGTACAAGTTAAATAGTTTCAGCATACGATTGAAATTAAGAGGTTATGGTTCTCTATTTCTCCATAGTTAGATGGTTATCCAGTCACTGGGACTTAGGTCTCATCCCTCTATGATTTAAATGTTCTTTCAGATCAGTGAGTATTTCTGCCAGGATCACAAGATAAACAGGACAGGACCCTTAGCTGGTGAAGCTTGCTTGGATGCAAGAGTGTATAAATGCTAACCTTGTATATTGAGAGAGTGTGGTTAGATAATTGTATTTTGTATATGTGTATGTGTACAGTGGGATGTAATGATGTTTTAGACCTTTTTGGATATGAATACGAGACTTATGTTTTGGAGAAAATTATGAGCATGATGTGTGCATTAGGATTTTAATGTCGAATGTGAATGTGATCTTGTAAACTGCCTGAGGAATGTCATGAAAAATATTATCTGAGCAGGTTGATGCTTAATGTTGATTGGGTGATTTGTGTATATAATTGAGATGAAAATGAAAAGTTTTTAACAGGATGTGTTTTCGTGTGTCTGCCACTTATGATAATTAGTTGGGGTTCTCTAGCTCTTTATGGAGCGCTACATAAAGACTAGTAAAACTCTATCCGATTACCACAAGTGTGCAGGTGTGCTGTCGGTGGCCCCAGAGAGGAGGGGGAGCTGACAACCTAAATAGAGTCAGTCCTACCTAAAGCCTTTTTAACTCGAGTCAGTAAGTCTGAGGGGTGTTTTACACCTAAGCCCTAAAACCAATTGGTTTGGGAGCCATTGGCCTAAAGCTCGCTACAAGGGTTAATTAGAAAGCAAGGGGTTAGGACATTGCACTGACTTTACACATAAATAAATAAAAGAACTAAAGTACAAAGACACTACATCCAACCCAAATTAAGTTAGAAGACTTAATCAGAGAAGTGAAAAGTTGGTGAAGGAAGACTTCTATAAATTCTTATGGACTACACTTTATTACTAATTGGGTAAACTTAATAATCCAATGAAGTACCTCCCTTCTAACTAGAAATTAAAAAAAAAAAAGAACTGTAAGATAACTATCAATTCTTGGACTAGCTTGGTAATATTTCTAAATTTCTATTTGCTCGAGGACGAGTAAGATTCAAGTTGGGGGGAGTGATAAATGCATAAATAATTATCATTAAATCTATTTTTTTTAATAATTTAACGTAACTATTATTATTTAATATTTTAATAATTTATATAATTTTTAGGTAAAACCTTATCAATTTGAAGAGCTCGATTTTAGAAATTTAATAACATAAACGGCACTCAAATCGGATTTAAGATGAGCCCGGAATTGATTTTTCATTGATTTATCCGTTTCAACACGCATTTTAAAGCAAAGTCGGCAAACCAAGTGCCGACTTCATCGTCTTCTCAGCAGTTTTCTATTTTCTCTCAGCCGATTCTTCTTCGATTCAAATTCCAACCGTTTCCTCCACCAATTACGGAATAAATTGGATAGGAGGTTATCAAATTGGACGAATTAAATTCATCTTGAGGGAATTTGGATTTTATTCACGATTTATTCGGATTTTCTCCGTACCGCTCGCATCCTCGTTTTGACAACACCGCGTCTTGACCGCATCTTCACCGCATCCGGGATTCTACAAAAGCAGCAGAGGGAGGAGGGAAGTCCGTCCAGCGTGCTGCATCTGAGAGAATTGGAGGGAGGGCGGTGTTCATCCGTGGTTGTGAAGGCTTCGTTTGAAGCAGGAGACGATCGTGCCGTGAGAAGAAGACTCTGTTCCAGCCAGACATGAGAGGAAGTCTCTGTTCCAGCCGTGATCTGCATCCGTTCCAAGCCGTGAGGGAGAGATCTGTTCCGTTTCTTCTTGAAGACTCTGTTCCGTCCGTGCTCAGAAGGCATCCGTTGACTTCCTCTGTTCCAGACGCCGTTCTGTGGCTTGGAGAGACGCTGTTCTGTGGCTTTGGAGGAGTTCCGCTGCCCTGTTTCCAACATTCGTAGAGGCTACTATTCCCAAGAGACTCTGCTGTCCATCCGTGGAGGCTGATCTGTTCGTGATTCGGGAGGCGCATGTAGAGGAGGAATAAAGACTTCATCCCATCTTTGGTTTGGCGTAGAGAGAATTTGCTTCTTATTGCCTTCTTAATGTCTGACTTTTAGTTTATATGAAATAAAGTTTCTATTCATGTTTAGATTTTATTAAATATATTTAAGTGAAAGTAATTTAGACTGATCTATTCTTAAAAGGGACGGGCCGTGATCTATGAGTACAGGCCGTGCTCTTATAAGATAGACCATATCTTGATTATTTTGCACTACTAATTATCTATTAGTTAAATTTAAAAATTTATTTCAAAATAATCACTAGAGTCCCTGTGGAATCGATTCCTTACTTTCACTATTCTAATAGTGAAATTAAGGTGTTTTAATCGTTGCGCTACGACACGCATCAGCTGGCCCAGGGCTTTGAGTGCCGACGGGAGTCGGGCTTTGTGCCCGGCTGGCCTAGGGCTTTGAGTGCCGACGGGAGTCGGGCTTTGTGCCTGGCTGGCCTAGGGCTTTGAGTGCCGATGGAAGTCGGGCTTTGTGCCTGGCTGGCTTAGGGCTTTGAGTGCCGACGGGAGTCGGGCTTTGTGCCTGGCTGGCCCATGGCTTTGAGTGCCGACGGGAGTCGGGCTTTGTGCCTGGCTGGCCCAGGGCTTTAAGTGCCGATGGGAGTTGGGCTTTGTGCCTGGGCTTTAAGTGCCGGCGGGAGTCGGGCTTTGTGCCTAGCTGGCCCAGGGCTTCAAGTGCCGATAGGAGTCGGGCTTTGGTCAAAAACTGAGGTATTAAAATTCAAATTCGTTAATATTGAATGAGGGGCGAAGGTCCAAAAGAATACAGGCACTGTATTTAAGGTGAGGAGAAATGCACTACTGATAATACCGACGAAGGTTGTCGGCATTCCATGTTTGGGGTAGCGGCTTCCCACCCAACTCTTCAATCTTGTAGGCTCTATGATGGAGTGTCTCGATGATCCGGTAGGGCCCTTCCCAATTAGGAGCTAGCTTGCCTCCTTCCGTCGGCTTCGAGACTTCAGCTCGTCGAAGGACCAGGTCTCCCGGCAAGAAAGTCTTGGGATGCACATGGGTGTTGTAGTACCTAGCAGCTCGTTGCCGGTAGACTGCCATCCGTAGCCGCGCTCGGTCTCGTACCTCCTCTACTAGGTCAAGGTTGGCCCACAGCCGGTCCGAGTTATTCTCCTCATTGTATGATTCCACCCGAGAACTCGGGGAGCCTATCTCTACCGGGATGACAATTTCAGACCCAAAGACCAAGTTGAACGGAGTCTCTCCGGTGGGGGTTCGCGGTGTTGTATGGTAGGCCCACAGCATATTGTGGAGCTCCTCCACCCACCGCCCCTTGCAATCGTCCAGTCGGGTCCTCAATCCTTGAAGAATAATGCGATTGGTCACCTTGGCTGCTTTATTGGTCTGGGGGTGTCCGACGGAAGTGAACCTCTGGTGAATGCCAAGTTCGATGCAGAACCCCGGAAGGGCGCGTTATCGAAACTGCCGGCCATTGTCGGTGACCAGAGTATGGGGTAGCCCGAATCGACATATGATGGACTTCCAAAAGAAAGATCTCACCTTGCTTTCAGTGATTTTAGCAAGGGCTTTAGCTTCAATCCACTTAGTGAAGTGGTCGACGGCCACCAGCAGGAACTTGCGCTGTCCGAAGGCTGGGGGGAATGGTCCCAAGATATCTATCCCCCACTGGGCGAAGGGCCAAGGTGCCACCAAGGGGGTCAGCTGAGACGTCGGCTGTCGCTGAATATTGGCATGACATTGGCAGCTATCACACTTCTTAACAAGCTCGACCGCATCCTCCTTCATGATCAACCAGTAGTATCCCTATCGTAGGGCCTTGTAAGCTAGGGCTTTGCCCCCCAGTTGACTCCCGCATATGCCTTCATGGATTTCCCGCAAGATATAGTCTGCCTCTGCTAGCCCTACGCACTTGAGGACCGGGTATGAAAATGACCTTCGACAAAGCCTCCCATCCATTATCAGGAACCTTGGGGCCCGGCGCTTGAGTAGTCTAGCCTCCACGGGGTCCTCAGGGAGGGCGCCGTCGGTCAAATATCATACATAGGCATCCATCCAAGAGGGCCCTTGCTCAACCGACAATGCCTCTTCCGCAGCTTCAATGCTTGGGGTCTGCAAGTGCTCCACATACGTTCTTCCAGGGTCCCATCGGCCGAGGTGGCCAATCGGGACAGTGCATCCGCCCTAACATTCTCTGCTCGAGGAATGTAGCCGACACGGAAGTAAGAGAATCGTGAGGCTTGGGACAACACCTTACTCAAGTAATGGGACATGGCTGGGTCCCTGGCTTCGTACTCCCCAGCGACCTGCCCAGAGATAAGCTGGGAGTCTCTGAAGGCTCTCAAACGCTCCGCACCAAGCTCCCCAGCCAGCCTCATCCCTGCCAGTAGGGCTTCATACTCCGCCTGATTATTAGTGGCCAGGAACAGAAACCAGAGGGTGTACTCCACCACCTCCCCATCGGGACTTACGAGGATGAGCCGGCTCGCTCCCCTAGGAATTCGCTGCCCCATTCACGTGCAAGATCCACTCTTCTCCCTCTGCTCCCCCAGATGGGGGGGGCCCATGCGTATCTCCAGGCGTGGCTCTTCGCGGCACTCCTCGGTCTAGGTGCACTCAACCAGAAGTCAGCTAATACCTAGGACTTCATGATGGACCTTGGCCGGATTGATAAATCAAACTCGCTCAGCTTGACTGGCCACTTAGCTAATCGACCCGAGGTGTCAGGGCGGGATAGGATAGTCGAAGAGGTTGGTTCGTGAGCACCACTATGGGATGAGCTTGGAAGTAGGGTTGGAAGCATTGTGCGGAGACCACCAAGGCGAAGATGATCTTCTCAGTCCTAGTGTACCTGGTCTCGGCATCATGAAGCACCTTGCTTGTGTAATAGACCGGCCTCTGCACTCCATCAGCATCCATAGGCACGAGCACAAAACTGATGGCCTCAGGGAGGCTGCAAGGTACAGAAAAAGCTCCTCTCCGCTCCTCGGCTTGGACAGCAACGGTGGAGTAGATAAAAATTGCTTCAATTCCTCGAAGGCACTCTGACACTCCTTTATCCACTCGAAGCTGTTGACCTTGCGCAATGCTTTAAAGAAGTGCAGACACCTCTCCATCGATCTTGACATGAAGCGACTCAGGGCCACTATCCTCCCGTTTAGGCGTTGCACCTCCTTTTTATTAGCTGGAGGCCTCATATCCAGGATGGCCCGGATCTTATCGGATTGGCTTCAATCCCCCGCTGGGTTACCATGAAGCCCAAGAACTTGCCTGCCGCAACCCCGAAGGCACACTTGTGGGGGTTCAGCCTCATCCAATACAGGCGTAGGTTGCTGAAGGTTTTCACAAGATCGGCGACGTGGTCGATCACGTGGGCACTCTTGGTCAGTATATCATCCACATACACCTCATGTTGCACCTAATCTGGTCCTCAAAGACCTTATTCATCAGCCTCTGATAAGTAGCCCGGCATTCTTCAGCCCAAACGGCATCACTTTGTAGCAGTAGATCTCTTTTTCAGTGATGAAGGAAGTGGCTTCCTCATCAACTGGGTCCATCCTTATTTGGTTGTACCCTAAGAAAGTGTCCATGAAGCTAAGGGCTTCATGCCCGGACGTAGCATCCACCAGCTGATCAATCCAGGGCAGTGGGAAGCTATCTTTGGGGCACACCTTATTGAGGTCGGTGAAGTCCACGCACATCCTCCAGTTTCCGCTGGCCTTACGCACCATCATGACATTTGCCAGCCAGTCGGGGTAGTGCACTTCACGGAAATGACCGGCCGCCAGGAGCTTTCGCACCTCCTCATCCATAGCCTTTTGTCTGTCTTGGGTGAAGCTTCTCTTCTTCTGCCGAATGGGTCGGCACTCCGGCTTGATGTTGAGTCGGTGGGTGATCACTTCCTGTGGAATGCCCGGCATGTCCGACGCCGACTAGGCGAAGATATCAGCATTGGCTCGTAGGAAAGCGAGGAGCCAACCATGGGCTTCCTCCGGGAGTGAAGCTCCAATGCGAATCGTCCTTGCTGGGTCCTCCCCAAGAGGGAAGGCCAGTAGATGCTCAGCCGGTTCTCCTCTCCTTTCTAGGTCCTGAGGGTCCAACACCTCTAGCACGGACGTCGGCGCCACCTCCTCCGGACTCGGAGCCATGTGGCAGCAAAGTGGGGGCGGGTTCTGCTCCCCCCACATCTCCCCGACCCCCTCACTGGTGGAAAACCTTACGAGGAGCCTTTTAGTGGAGATAACGGCGTCCAAGAGGTTGAGTCCGGGCCTTCCGAGAATAGCGTTATAGGCGAGGGGCACCCGAACCACCAGGAAGCTCATGAGAACTGTGCTCTGGTGCGGGGCCGTGCCAGCCGTGACAGAAGAGTGATCTCCCCCTCGACCCTCACAGAATCTTCAATGAACCCCATCAGGGGCATGATGACAAGCCGGAGCAGGTCAGGTGATAGATTCATGCGAACAAAAGCATCATAGTTCAAAACATCCACCGAGCTCCCACTTTCGACTAAAATTCTTCTTACATGGTGTTTTGCATCGTCATGGATACGACGACACTATCATCATTTTTATTAACTACCCCTCTAAGTCCCTTTTGAAAAAAGGGATTACAGAGTCTAATTCTCCCCCCTCCCTCGCCTCTTGGCGGTCCACCTGCCCCCCAGAAAATCATCGTCACCGTCTTCTCGGTTGGAGCATTGTCGATTATCGGTGGCGGGGGCGCCGATGGACCAGGGCTCTCGGGTTGTTCCTCTGGATGAATTTTTCTAGGTGGCCATGCTGGATAAGATCCTCTATCGCCTTTTTTAACTGACAGTCGTTAGTATCATGGCCGTGGTCCCGGTGGTAGCGACAGTAAAGGTTCTTGTTGCGGGGGATCTTTGGGTTCATTGGAGGAGGGCGCTGAAGATAAGACTCACCTTCAATCTCGAGCAGAATGTGCGATATCGGCACGAGCAGAGGGGTGTAGGCCCGTCTCTCAATGCAGGGGCTTGGGGACGGTTGTCTGGTCGGTGAGGAGGCTCATGCCTTCTGGGACGAGCCTCGGCAGGTTCCGACCGGGCCGGCTTCTTGGGGATGCTTCAGCTAGCCTCGCGCCGGGAGGAGTCAGCCTCGTCAGCTCGTATGTATTTCTGGGCCCGGGTCAAGAGCTCAGCGTATGAGCCAGGTGGCTTCTTGTCAAGGGAGTAAGCGAAGCGAGACGGGCGAAGCACTCGCTTCAAGGCCAAGGTGGCCACTGAGTCCTCAAGATTGTAAACTTCAGGGCAGCTTCCTTGAACCGAGCGACGTAATCCCGCAGGGACTCACCACTCTTCTGCTAGACAGAGAAGAGGCTGTCGGCTACCCTTAGAATCTTCCTGCAGGCATCAAAATGGGCCAGGAAGGCCCTCTCTAGCTGACGGAAGGAGTCAATACTCCACGGCGGCGAGAATACCAAGCTCGGGCGGCTTTCTTCAAGGTGGCTGGGAAGGCGATGCACATGAGTGATTCGGTTGCCCCCTGGACTTGCATGAGAACTTTGTAGCTTTCTAGGTGGTCCAGGGGGTCCGTAGTCCCATCATAAGGGTCCAACTGAGGAAGACAAACCGGATGGAGATGGGCTCCTCCATGATGCGATGAGACAGTGGTGGCCGGCTATCGTAGTCCGCCTCCAGAGGGTTGGTAATCCGACGGCTGAGCTCTTCTAACCACTGGTTATACTCATCAAGTCGACACTCTGCTCGACGGGCTATCCTGCCATCGAAGGACCCTTCCCTCGAGGAGTCTGAGGGGGAAAAGCGGCGGGGAGGCCTATGGGGGCGCTTCGCCTCTCTCTCATGCCGCCGCTTGGGAGATGCGCTGACGTGGCGAGAGGGCGACCGGGGCTGCTTGGAGGCCTCGCGGTGGCGAGGCTTAGATGAAGCGCAGCGATGGCGGGCTTCCTGGGCAGGAGACCTCCTCCAAAATGAGTGTAGGCTGAGCTGAGGGACTCCTGGCATCAACGGAAGGGGTTCTGGTTGCCGTGCAATCACCGTTCGACGTTGCAGGCCTTGGTCCACTGTGGCCAAGGATTGGACTTGCGTGGCGATAGCAGCAAACCGATCTTCTTGAGGCTGCTGTACCGGCGCTGGTGCAGGAACGTTGGCTAGAGGAGCGGAGGGGCTAACTGCGGGCTGATCAGCCCCTTGACGCTGCCCCCCAGCGTGACTGACGGTGGCCTCTCGTGCACGAGTTGTCACCATCGTCTAAGAGTTTGAGGAGGAAGAAGTCACTAATAGGTTCGAAGCTTTTCTCTT
Organism: Calamus simplicifolius; assembly: GCA_900491605.1. NCBI lineage: Eukaryota > Viridiplantae > Streptophyta > Magnoliopsida > Arecales > Arecaceae > Calamus > Calamus simplicifolius. Next base: position 18,107 of record UESW01002875.1, read on the forward strand.
CCCCCCTACCTGGCGTGCCAATCTGTTGACGCCAAGTCACATTCTTCAAGCGTCGGGGAAATAGACGTCCTCCTCAACGGGCTCTTGCAAGAAAAGTCTCCAGAGACCGGATGTTCCGGTGGGGACCCTCCGATGCTCAAGTCAGTCACTTGGGAATAGGTGAGAACTCACTAGCCGAAGAAGCTAGAGAGAGTTAGGGTTTCACTAGCAAGAAGACTAGAAAACCTTAGTTTTTTTCGGATCCCACTTACAGTGAAAGTGCGGCCTTTTATACCTGCTCGAAGATATGCTTTCCGTCCCAAAAGATCGCTGATTCTGGGGTGCCCCGTCTGGTAACGAACAAAAAGGCAAGGCTTGATAGTGATGGGTCGTACTGTCATCGTGTGTGTCGGAGGTGTCCTACGTTACTTGCCAGTACGGCCTCACAGGTGTCCGGCAGCTGGGGTTGCATTTGGTGTGCACCGTCGCTGGATGTGACCACGCATAGCTACAAGTGGTGGTGAATCGTACTATGTAATGGGGCATGGTCATGCACAGTTGAGCATGTGCAATGAGCCATACGCCGTTATGAGGTATGGCCACTCACAGCTACGGGCGTACAGCGGGCCACGTGGGTGCTCCAGGTGGCCTGAAGATGTTGCTTGGTTCAAAGGCCAGTCCATGTACTGAGCATCGCTTTTTCACCCCAGACCGGAGGGGGGGCACTCCCGTGCCCTGGGACCGGAGGGGAGTTTCGGGGTTGTAATGCAGTGCCCTCACCCCGAGACCGAAGGGGGTCTCGGGGTGAGATATTACTTGTGTACCCAGACCGGAGGGAGGTCTCGGGGTTGTAATGCAGTGCCCTCACCCCGAGACCGGAAGGGGTCTCGGGGGTGAGATGTTACTTGTGCACCCCGAGACCGGAGGGAGGTCTCGGGGTTGTAATGCATGCCCTCACCCTGAGACCGAAGGGGGTCTCGGGGGTGAGATGTTACTTGTGCACCCCGAGACTGGAGGGAGGTCTCGGGGTTGTAATGCAGTGCCCTCACCCCGAGACGGAGGGGGTTTCGGGGGTGAGATGTTACTTGTGCACCCCGAGACCGAAGGGAGGTCTCGGGGTTGTAATGCAGTGCCCTCACCCCGAGACCGGAGGGGGTCTTAGGGGTGAGATGTACTTGTGCACCCCGAGACCGGAGGGAGGTCTCGGGGTTGTAATGTAGTGCCCTCACCCCAAGACCGGAGGGGGTCTCGGGGGTGAGATGTTCGGGGTCTTATCGGACGCAAGGCAGAGCTAAGGGTTGAGTGACACTTTGGAGATGCGAAGTGAATCCTCGAGGCAGACACTTGGTGAAACTGACATTGATATCGGAGGATTAGATGGTTTCGGAGCCAAAGGGATCTCCGTTAGCTGCCGTTACTGTTTATTCTAACGGTGTTGGATCAGCCACATCAATAGCCATCAATTTTTATCAATCTATTTATCAAAAAGAAAAAAGAACATATACTTTTATATAAAAGAGAACTTATATAATGAATAAGAAATAGAAGAGGAAAAGAAAGTATTGGAATTAGGGATGGACTAGCAAGGTAATAAGCACATACTCACACTACGTTTCATCATATATGTACTAGGAATAAAACATATTACGTATTAAGTATTGATATGTGAAATATATATAGTATAATGGAAAAAATTTAAGAGAAAAATCTTTTTGTTTTATAAAGAGTAAGCATGAAATGAGGCTGCAACTAATCAAGCTTCTGAGAATCAAAAACAAGGGTGATGAACAGTTATGTCATTGCATCACATGTAAGGGATCTTGTTTGAGTTGCAAGTGCAGTTCATCCCACCATGTAATGGAATGCAAATGCCCAATGATCATGACAATGGAAGGTTGGCCTTCAGCTTATTGACTTGTGAGTTTCTGGTGTAAATGATTACATGTGAATTCTTCTTTCCCTCAAGTTTCCCTGAGAATCTCTGGAATCAAATCGCAACTAGCACAAATCTCTTGGTACTTTTGGCACTCCACTGTTGTATCAGTTGATAACTGTTGCCGCCGGGATCTGTCCTCCGACTCGGGTACGATCGGTCTCTTGATCGGGCTTCCTCCTGGGTGGACCTGCATAGAAGTCCTCACGCGAGAGGCGTTGGGGGTGGCCCTCTGCGGAAGACCCTCCGTCGCTCAAATCAGTGGGGGATCGACAATCAACAGAAATGAGGAGAAGGATCTCTCTAGGGAGTCCCTCCAGGGACGGCGAATCGAGAGCTCTTGGGAGCGCCGACGGCGGAGAAGGAGAAGGGTGAGCAGTGATAGAGAGAGAGAGTGAGAGTGAGCCAGGAGCTGTGTACGGGGGCTTGTGCGCATACCTGAGAGAATCTGGGAGTGTCATATTTATAGGCAATCACCTAAATCTTGAGTGCCTTCTTGAAGGTTCGAAGGTTGTTGGGATACGGAGATGATTCGAATCAAGTTGTTGTGAGGCCGGTGGGGTCCGTATCTTATCCATTGAGGGATCGACGACTGGGAGAGCTCTTTGATGGCCTGAGATCCGATGATTGCATAGGCCCTAGGCCATTACCGCAGATCCTAGGCCACTCCTCGATATGATTCTTTGTTTGGGATTATGTTACACTGGACCTGGGCTCTCCCGCGCCAAGTTCTGCGGAGGTGCATGTCGAGCCATGGATTGCTCGGGGTTTGCTCGGGGGAACCGAGCCATAAGTTTCTCGGGGGAGCCGAGCTATGGGTTGCTCGGGAGCCGAGCTATGAATGCCCGGGGAAACCGAGCTATGAGGCCTGGGAAATCGAGCTATGGATAACTCGGGGACCGAGCTATGGTTGCTCGGGGAAACCGAGCTATGATGGCCCGGGGAAACTGAGCTACGGATAACTCGGGGAACCGAGCTATGGGTTGGTCGGGGAAGCCGAGCTATGAGTTGCTCGACCCACAGGACCATACTAGTTAGCTCATTCTTTATGGGCGTAGTGTAGCAGGTGGGGGATGGGGCCGATCTTAGCCCTTCGCATGATTATCAACGCGATGGCAATTTTACCCCTCAACACATGCCCCCCACTCCCTAGTTCGAAGCGTAGGTTCGGGCGTAGGGAGTATAGACTTAGGTGGCACAATCCGAACGGGGGACATGTATTTGACAGCCCACGCAATGATGCCCTAATTAATGCTGCGTGGTCGTCTTGCCTTCTTGAGGTGGATCCATCATTCTTGGGAGCGAAGGCAACATTGGGGAAGCGCCACATGAGATCTCAATTTTCACGACGCCTGTAGTGTGGTTCTGGACGTCTTGGTTGAGATGCCTCATCTTCTCCCTGAGGCGGTTTCTCTTGGGAAAAATGGAGTCATGGCGGCGCCATCCCTATTTGTAGCGCTCTTTTGTTCTCCCTTAGAGAACTTCATCTCCCCATTTTCTTAGCGACCCTGCCAGCGTCTCTTGCGATCGAAAACATGGTGAGTCCGAGTGATCAGGCTTCGGAGGTGACCCTGCGATCTGGAACGGATATGCCGCCTGTATAAGATTCCCCAGGATGTTACCTTGTTGCTCCCGACGGCTGATGATAGGGTGACATCCGGATTAGGGGATGGAGCATTCTGCTATGAGGAAAGTTTAAGGGCAGGTCTCAGGTTTCCTCTTCATCCATTGGTGCGGGAGGTGATGGTTCTACAATATATGCTTCACCATGGTGGCTCCCAACAGCTGGCGCAACCTTATCGGATTCATCTCGTTGTGCAGCCGTGTCGGGGTAACCGCGACCCTTCCAATGTTTAGGGGTGCTACAATCTGGTCTCCGGAAGGGCCTCGAGTGGCCTTACATCGGTCCCCGGAGGTCCTTCAAGATGATTTCGGATAACCCTCGTCGATAAGGAATGAAAATCGCGATTCTTTATAGTCGAGGAATATTGGCTCAGATTTCCCTTGGATGTGGGGATGATACGTAAAGGATCCAGAAGCGCATCCGGAGTTAACCGAGAAGGAGAAAAGGGATTTGATCATGTTACGCAGCAGTCGAGCGCTTCCAGCCAGTGCCCTTCTATCGAAGGATGCTCTCTTCACGGCCGGATTGAGTCTTGTTGATCCTCGCCGTGAGTATCACTTCGTAGCCAATAGCTTAATTCCATCTTTGATTTTTGTGCGAGCTAACGGGCGAATATTGCCCTACAGCCGAAAGGTCGGCATTCGTAGATCAGATGAGGGAGGAGCTAGGCAAGCGTCGCAGGAGATCCGGCTCCAGCAGCAAGCATAGGGCCGAGAAGAGGTCTCGCCCTTCCGGTTCCTGCCCTAGGGGGATCAGGAGAGATGGAGATGATCGGCGCTCCTCATCGCCGCGGGCCGGAAGTATCGAAGTTTCACGGCGCATAATCTTTCAGCGCCGAAGGAGGGTCTGTCAGGAGGTGAAGATCAGGATACCACAAGGGTTTCGGAGGAGGCTGCTGAAATTTCCTCCCCACCTATTGTCGTTTTGTCGATGGTGAGGGAACAATGTCGGTTCACTTGGAGACCCCGTGGTCGGGGCGGCTCGGTCTCCCTCATTGGAGGTCGGTGGCTCAGAGAGGTTGCAGGCGGAGGCGGGAGTGGCCCCCGCTTTGATTGAGGCGGGAGAAGCATCTACAGTTGCTGAGGTTCAGCCTGAGATGATGGTGGGAGAGCCAGCGGGGGATGAAGGGGTGGCCGAACCTGCCGAACCAGCGATCGAACCTCACGGGGTGTCTTCTGTGAAGGGCCTTCCGCTGAGGCACAGGAGGCCCCAAGGGAAGCCGAAGTTCAGAGGAGTCTGCTGGGGGTAGGAGAATGTTCGAGGAGGCATAAGCAGAAGAGGAGGAAGAAGGAGAAGGAGGGGAGCCATCGAGCGAAGGGGACGTTCGGGCCGAGGCTCCCCTTGCTAGAACCAAAATGCCTGAGGCCTCTCAAATGAGGGCTCTGGTGGAGGAGGCTAGCCAACTGAGGGCCTCATGGGCCGCGGGTTCCCAATTGGCTCCCTGAGCATAGATTTCCACTCACGCAATCCGGAGGTGAGCGCCATGTTCTCCGCTTTGATGCGGTCTGCATTCCAAGGGGGAGAGAGTTCCGACAGGAGGGAATTATCGGAGGACCTTGTCGAGATGGCCTTTAGGTACACGGGTGCCGAATGAGGCTTTCTTCTTTCCGAGATTGATGATCTTGCCCTCATGAGGATTGCTACGGATTACGCGTCTCGGGTAAGTCGTCACACCGAAGTAGGGTTTTTAGTTAGTTAGTTCGACTGTGTTCCTTATATGTGCAATCCTTTTTACAGAATGCCGTGATCATGAGGGCGTTAAAATGGTGCTTGCATCTGGTCGTTGGAGCTTGGGCTCGGGCCCACCAAGAGGTCGATCACCTCAAGGAGAGGATGGATTCTACTTCTAAACTTTCCCGAGCCCTGGCGGTCCTCTAGAGGGAGCTCGAGGAGGCTCACAGGGTTCTTGCAGTTGAGAGAGAAAGGGCCTCTCGACTCGCAACGCAGGTCAATGAGCTTCAAGGCCTCCACGAGCAATCCGAGAAAGTCAGTCTGGAGCTATCTCAGATCAAAGCAGAGCACGAGAGCAAGGTCAATTCCATGCAGCAATTTTTTGATAAGAGGTGGGACCAGTTGAAAGCCAGCCACGCTGAAGATAAGGGCAACTGGAGCAAGAGGCTCGAGGAGGAAGAGCACAGGTGTTGGCGGCAGCAGGACCACCTCACCTGTTTGAATAAAGAGCTTGCCGACACAAAGGATCGGCTAAAGTGGTCGGACGAATGAGCTGCTCAACTTTCTGACGAGCTCGACTACGCCCGTCAAGAAATTGGAGACACTCAGTCCCGGGTGGATGAACTCAAAGAGAGCCTTCACCAAAATCAATCGGCTAAGTCGAGGGCTCTCAATAGGGTCCAAGTGCTGGGCAGTGAACTAGCTCGGTGGGACGAGCAGGTAGGGCGTTATCTATTTTATCCATTTTGGTTTTTCGGCTTCCACTTTACTTGGCTTTTGTCTGCAGTTGAACAAGATGAGCCAGGAGTTTCAGGAGCGGTTGAAGGCCTTCGGAGAGGAGGCGGCCTCAGGCACCGAAGGATCTCGAATTGGAGAAGCAATTGGCCGAGGCGAATGCGTGGGCCTCTTCAGCGGTGGGGGAATACAAGAACTCTACCGAATTTGCCGAGGAACGCAGGGCGGCCTGCACCGATGCATTCTGGTTCGGCGAGGAGGAGGCGCGGGCTAAGATTACTCAAGCCTATCCTGACCTGGACTTGTCTTGTTTGGAAGCTGAGTATTACGAGACACGCACCCCGGGGGCCGAGGAAGATGAATATGAAGAGATTTCTGACGTCGATCTCGAAGCTGTTCTGGGCGTTGACGTTGCTGCCGAGGTATCCCGGCGGGACACCATCGAGAAGGGGGGCCAAGCGACTTCCCGCTGATGCTGCCGTAGGAGATGCCGGGTCTGATCCCAAGTCTTGATCCTTTGGGGGCCCATATGTATTTTCTATTTCTTTTCTTTTGTAGTTTGACCGAAAATCAGTAAACGGGTCAGTTATTTTCATTTGTTTGCCTTTTTTGAATGATTTCTTGTCTTAAATTTTATCCCAACTGCGAGCGCCACTAGGTTGGTTTTCTGGCTCAAATTTGAAGGAACATCTTGGTCGAGGCCAAGGCATAGGGATAGCCCCGACGAAGGAGTCGAGCGACAACATAGCTTGGTACAAAGGGAGGTTGAGAGACGATTCAATTTGGCTTAAGCCGAATGACGCAATGGTTCGGCTAGGGCCGAAGAATGAAATAGCTCAGCGAGGGCTGAGGGATGCGATAGCTCGGCTAGGGCCAAGGGATAAAGTAGCTCGGCAAGGGCCGAGGGATGAAGTAGCTCGGCTAGGCCGAGGGACGAATTATCTCAGCTAGGGCCGAGGGACGAAATATCTCGGCTAGGGCCGAGGGATGAAGTAGCTCGGCTAAGGCCGAGGGATGTAGTAGGTCGGTTGGACGGGACTAGAAACCACAGAAGCATCCTAGCTAGGACTAGGGTAGTCCGCCTTATCAGTGGCTAAACGTGATTGTGCCTTCGACGAAAAGTGGGGAGTTTATCCCGAGCAGGGGGTTCGTTGAATCCTCGTTGTCACCCCTTTATTCTTTTCGGTAAAAGGAGGGTTTGGCCTTCGCGCTTCTTTATTACCCCTGTCAGTGCTTTGTCTTTTCTAAGGCAGGTCAATTTTCGTTTCGCCGAAGTAGGTAGTACGACTCTGCAGCCAGCAAAAGGTCGCCCCGACACTTCCCGAGGGACCTTTGCTGTGTCAATCTTTTCCAATGCAGGCTGCCTTGGCGTATGTGTAAGCACTTATTTGCCATTGGAGGATGTCATTTTTGCGGGACGATCCCCCAGATCTGCCAGTATCTGTAAGATCGGCGGACGATTTTCTGCATTTAAAGCTCGTGATCTGGGATCAGAGAAAATCTTTTGGCGTGCGTCATGTCGGCGACGCGCTTGGTGCGCAACGTGGGGCGCTATTTTTATTTCAGGAGGCCACGTGGTGGTGTGGGTCAGGCGTTTTGAATCTCAGGGCTTTCTGTTCTGATAGCTTCTCCCGGTTCGTCTTCGCCTATAAAAAGGGGAAAGAGGGCTGTGTTGGGCCATCCCAGAGTTTTCTTTTCTGTGAATTGTGAAGTTACATACAATGCCTGTCTCTCTGGAGATTAGAGTGAGAGGACCGAGCTTTCTTCTGCAAGTCGTCATCCTCTGGACAGCTAGGGTGATGAAGGAGCCGCGGAGGGGGGCTCATCCTCAAGAAAGGAGTTCCGGAGATCGTATAGAGAGCGTACAGGAGGTTCGCAGAGATCACATGGGGAGCGCACATGTATACTTCCTATGTGTCCTTTGCGGTTCACCCTTGGGGACGCAAGGTAGGAAGTGCACGCGTGCTCCCCATGACTTGCGTGAACTTCTCCTCCTCCCCTGGTCCAGATTCCTGGGCTCGTCCGCCCGGGGAATCTTTTGCCATGAGGAGGGGGTGATGGTGTGTTGTCCGCTAGTGCATTGCCTTTTGACTTGGGCAGTGGTGAGCGGTACACACTAGATTTGGGGGAGTGCCCCGTTATCAGGGTCTGCGAGCTTTCTTCCTACTCGTCGGAGGGCCTACAGATGGGTGGCTTGGGACAAGGCTCATCCACCCTTTCTGATTTCTCTGATATCTCGGGCCGGGTCTCGAGATATCTTTATTAACCGAAGCTGGTCGCAATAGTCGGGCTGAGTCATCTACTCATTATCAGCTTGAGCTGACTGGTTCGTGGCTTGTCTGATTTGTTGGATCGGATGCCGAAGCATCATTCTCACCCGAAGCTGTCTTGGAGCAGTTTGGCTGAGCTATGTACTCGTCTTTATTCCCTTGTTTCAATGCGTTTGTAATGTCTCTCAGGCGGTTGTAATTCATTTCGATGGCAATGAAATAAAGAAAGTTTTGTCCTTTCTCCTAGTTTCTGTTTCTTTTGTGCCGAGAGTTGTTGCTCCCGTGTCGTAATATACTTCGCCGCTTTGTTTTTTGCCTAAATCGATGCTCGATTCTTAGTAGGGGAGACCGTCTATTCCTGTTTGAGGGGAGACCTGGGCGGTCGTGCGGACTCACGCGGTAGGCATGATTTTGAAATAGGTGTTTCTTCGAAGAGAGCTCGTATGTCTCTCTTGGGCAAGGGGAGGTCCTTTACCTCTACCAAAGCACCGCGAGGCGCAAACCTCGTCTTGGTGTTTAAGAAGCTGCTTGGCTTGTCCGAGCTTTCAGATAGTATCTTACTTGGCGTAGGACAAGTTCTGGAGATATTGCTCGTTCTTGGCCGAGGATTTTGCCCTACCCGACCTGGTCGGGGCTTATGAGCTGCCCGAATTCAGATGGAACTTTGGAGATTGTTTGGTAGTAGAACATATTCCTTGACTTTGGCCGAAGCTCGGGGATTTATGGCTCGGCCCTGCCGAGGTTCGGAGATTTATGGCTTGGCCCTGCCGAGGTTTGGAGATTTATTGCTCGACCCAGCTGAGGTTCGGAGATTTATGGCTCGGCCCTGCCGAGGTTCGGAGACTTATTGCTCGGCCCAACCGAGGTTCGGAAATTTATGGCTCGGCCCTGCCGAGGTTCGGAGACTTATTGTTCGGAGGGATGACTCGGTCGTCGCCGAGACTCCTAATGTTTGGTTCCTGTGAGATTCGGCGGGTACCGCCAAAGTGAAATGGGTGGTGCATGGGGGCGCCCGATATTTATGTTTTGGTGGTTTTCGAGGGAAGCGAGTTAACGTCAGCTACTGACGCGTCTTTCCATTTCCTCGCACTTCTCCAAAGGCGGCTGATTCGAGGAGATCCGATGGGGTTTCGGGAACATTTACTTCGTGAGGGTCCGACAAATCAGAAGGAACCCAATCCTAGAGAAGGAGGGGGTTCCCGAGTAGTTCATCGATGCTTACCGATTTTCCTCGAAAAGGGGCACGACTCTTCGCTTCCTGTGGGCACCAGCCAAAGTGGCGACACGCGGCAGATTCTCATGGGTCGGGATTTATGACCCGACTGCTCGAGATACTCGCCTGGCGGTATAAATATGGATGAGAGGGATGCCAGTGTTTGTCATTCTTTTGGTTAGCCTCTCAATAGCTCCTGAGAGCGGGTATGGCTTCTCAGGGTGAAGGGCAATCGTCCGGAGAATCGAGCGTTGTTAGCAATGGCCGTGGGGGCTCCTAGGGGAGCCGTTCCTCCGTGACTGTCGATGGCATGGCCCTGGCGTCAGCTCTAGCAGGCCATGAGCAGCTCGAGATGTCGGTCAAGGAGTTTCTTGCCGTTTCTATGAGGGAGGCCTAGGCTCTCCACCGGGTTATTGACCGGCAGGAGGGGGTGATAGCATCCCTCCGTCAGCAAGTTGCTGAGCTGACCCGGCGTATGGAGGACCCAGCAGCCCCTGGGGGGAGACAGTAGGCCTCTGTGAAGGCCATTTTTTTGCCTTTTCTTTTTGTACTTTTCTCTATAATGAATAAAGAGTAAAGTTCTTTTTGGCAATCTCTTGTTCCCCGTCGAGACCGTCGTCTGATCCATAAAAAGGAAAAACCGTTTGTCCCTGTTCGAGCCAAAGGGAGACCTGGGCGGTCTCGTGGGCTAATGCGGTAAGGCATGGTCTCGTTTGCGGAGCGAGACAGGCACTTGGGCGGTAAGGTGTGGGATATTGCTCGGTTAGCCCGGGGATTTAGCAGTAGGAGAGATCCCCGACTTTGTTTGGGGTTCTTAGGCGGCCATGTAGGGCCTATCGAGGCCTTTAGGGATTTGCTAAAGGCGCGAAATTTACACCCGCTGACGACATTGCACGACGTGTATCCTTCGAACCGACCGAAGCTCGAGGGACTATTCGGAAGTCCTTCAGTTTCGATCTAGGTTTGCGTGCTTCAGTTTTTGCTAGGACTTATGCACTCCGATTTTAGCCGGGGATTTGTGCACTCTGGCTTTGGCTGGGGCTTTAGAATCCATCGCTCGGCCCAGCCGAGGTTCGGAGATTAGTTGCTCGGCCCAGCCAAGGTTCGGAGATTAGTTGCTCGGCCCAGCCGAGGTTCGGAGATTAGTTGCTCGGCCCAGCCAAGGTTCGGAGATTAGTTGCTCGGCCCAGCCGAGGTTCGGAGATTAGTTGCTTGGCTGTTCGAAGATTTGTTGCTCAACCCAGTCGAGGTTTGGAGATTTCCTGCTTAAACAGATAACTCGGTTGTGCCGAGGAATGGTAAGCAACATCTGTTTTTCTTCACGATTTTTGGTGATATAATTTGTGGTGATTTATGCCATGAATTATGAAACAATATGCCAACAAAAATCTAAGAAGGCGAGCCTGTAAAGGGCGTACCCTACTGATGATACTTGCGGAGATTATTCGAATTCCACGTCCGAAGGATGGATCTTCCGCTTAGATCCTGCAGCTTGTAGGTCCCGGGTCCGACGACCTCCACTACTTGGTTGGGGCCTTCCCAGTTTGGAGCTAGCTTCCCTTCCTCTAGCGCCAATCTGTTGCCGCCGGGATCTGTTCTCCGACTCGGGCGCGATCGGTCTCCTGATCGGGCTTCCTCCTGGGCGGACCTGCATAGAAGTCCTCACGTGAGAGCGTTGGGGCTGGCCCTCCGCGGAAGACCTTCCGACGCTCAAGTCAGTGGGGGATCGACGATCAACAGAAATGAGGAAAAGGATCTCTCTGGGGAGTCCCTCCGGGGGCGGCCAATCGGGAGCTCTTGGGGAGCGCCGATGGCAGAGAAGGAGAAGGGTGAGCAGTGACAGAGAGAGAGAGAGTGAGAGTGAGCCAGGAGCTGTGTACGGGGTCTTGTGCACGTACCTGAGAGAATCTGGGAGTGTCATATTTATAGGCAATCACCTGAATCTTGAGCGCCTTCTGGAAGGTTCGAAGGTTGTTGGGATACGGAGATGATTCGAATCAAGTTGTTGTGAGGCCGGTGGGGTACGTATCTTGTCCGTTGAGGGATCGACGGCTGGGAGAGCTCTCTGATGGCCTGAGATTCGATGATTACGTAGGCCCTAGGCCATTACCACAGATCCTAAGCCACTCCTCGATATGATTCTTTGTTTGGGATTCTGTTACACTGGACCTGGGCTCTCCCGCGCCAGGTTCCGCGGAGGTGCATATCGAGCCATGGATTGCTCGGGGTTGCTCGGGGGAGCCAAGCTATTGGTTGCTCGGGGAAGCCGATCTATGAATGGCCCGAGGAATCCGAGCTATGAATGGCCCGGGGAAGCCGAGCTATGGATAACTCGGGGAGACCGAGCTATGGGTTGCTCGGGGAAAACCGAGTTATGAATGGCCTGGGGAAACCGAGCTACGGATAACTCGGGAAGACCGAGCTATGGGTTGCTCGGGAAAGCCGAGCTATGAGTTGCTTGACTTGCAGGACCATACTAGTTAGCTCGTTCTTTATGGGCGTAGTATAGCAGGTGAGGGATGGGACCGATCTTAGCCCCTTCGCACGATTATCAACGCGATGATGATTTTACCCCTCAACAATAACCTAAGAATGATTTGCGGATATAGCCATAGTCAAGAGATCCTGATGTCATGGTTTCGTAGTGGTTCATGACTTCTTGAATGATTCTATGTGATATTTAGGTTATCAGCCAGCTTCCTTTGCTTTGTTTCTTGGTTCTTTTTCTATTGGATAATCTTTCTGAACTTCTTTCCAGATCAGCAAATTTTGTTTGTTCTGAATGTATGATAACTATTAGGAATTTAGGATGTTCTTTTGCCAATAAAATCTTGCGCATGATATTTCTTTTCCTATGCTCCGATCTATATATATCCATGGGGATGGGCCATATATCCTTGATGTTTTAAGTATAATATTGCAATAGCATGAACTAATTTTCTCGCTAGATTGCAGGTTGTGGCAAGCTTGTGTCTCTGACTTCTGATAAATTGCAAGAAATTATTTTGGCAACAAGGACAGACTGATCTCTATTGGTAACGGAAAACTATTGGACTTAAGGAGAAAGAGAACCCAAGGAGTCTCAATCGCATGGGAGGCTTGGAGAGGATCAAGAACCCCTTGCTCTGCTTCCCCACAGATCACCGAGAAAGAGAATGAAGCAAAACGAAAAGAAAAAAAAAAATTTAATGGAAGGATTATACTGTCTTTGATCTTTCTCTCAATCGCCCCCTCTTTCCTCTATTTGTTCCGTCCCAAGGAGTCTCGATGTCGTGTGAGGCTTGGAGAGGTAAGACCAAACCTTGCTCTGCTTCCTACAGCTCTGCTTCCCCATAGATCACCAAAATATAGAATCAAACAAAATGAAAAGTAAAAAAAAAAACAACAACAACAACAACAAAAACTAAAATAGAAGGATCTTACAGCGATTTTTCCTAGTATTTTTTTCGCTATTTTCTTGGCCCCCAAAGTCCCGATCGGTCCATAGAAAAGAAGGTGAAAAGATGAGGAAGGCGAAGAGCCCTGATATCGGTTCGGGTCATTTGGGTTTTTGAGTTTTAAGAGAAAAGGTGTTCGGATATTCTGCGTGAGACGATCTTCATGGTATCGCATGGTGCGGATCCACGTGAGTGTGGTTCTTCCTCCAAGGAACTACGAGGCTTCATTCGTTTTCCGGGTTTAAAGCCTAACCCTTATTGCTGCGCAAATCTAATCATTAATAATAAAGAATATAAGCTCAAAATATATTTTCAGCAAAAAGATCCCACTATTCAATTGTAATTGATTAGAGATGGAAAGACGGAAGTGACCCAAGTCCATCTTTTTATTTTTAAAATATTTAATATTTTTTTCTATATTATTTTGCTTTTTCTATACTTTTTTTATATTTTTTAATCATCCTTTCTTTAATGTATTTTTCTTATATATTTTATATTTTTTAATGATAACTAAACCTGACATGGATACTTAGACCAATGCAAGTAGGGTTGAATAGGGTCCAAGTAGGTTGCAAATATCGGATTGACCCTGACCTGATCCAACTCGACCTGACTCGAGCAAGTGATGATAGCAGAGGATGGGAAGACGATGATAACGCTGAGGAGCTCCGATAGGAAGAAGTTCAACATATAGAAATACCTGAAAATAAAAAATTATTTTTTCAATAAAATCTAACATTATAATGATGAAACGAAATTTTATTGTTATAAATAGATTTATGACGATAAAATTTATTTTTTATCGTAATACCTAGAAATAAAATATTATTTTTTAATAAAATATGAATTTATAACGATGAAACGAAATTTGGACTTTATAAATAGCTTTATAGCAACAAAATTTACTTTTCTTCGTAATATCTATAAATAAAAAATTATTTTTTAAAAATTTTTTAAAATAGATATATAATAACATTTTATAACGATGAAAACTATTTGCATTGTAACCGATATTTATTAGGTGTATAAGTTCACCGTAATAAGTCCAAACAATATTATGGTGAATTTAATTTATTTTTGCCATTATAAGTAAACATATAGTGACAAATTTTTTTTACCGTAATAGATTTGCCACAAAAAGTTCTCTTTTTTTTAGTGATATGAAGACGATGATAATGTGAGAAGCTCCGACGGGAAGGAGTTCAACGTTGAGAAGGCGGCAGCGAAGCAGACGGTAATGATCGGGAATATGATCAAGGATGGATGCTTTGAGAGTGGGATTCACCTCTTAAACATCACCGGTAAGGTCTTTGCCAAGATCCTCAAGTGCTACAAGAAGTATGCTGACTTCGCAGTGGCAAGCCCTCCAGCCATGATGGCAGGGCCACCACCAAGGAGGATGTGGTTGTGTGGGATGCCGACTATATCAACAATGAGCAGGATATCATCTATATCATGTAGGATATAGAGGTTTAATATTATATAAAATAAATAAATAAGATTTTTACCGTTACTTCTAGAGAAAAGAGATATTGAATATGAGATGAATTTAATTTAACAAGAGGCATAGAATGGGATTGATTTGATGGCTACAACCTTTGACTCGATCCGACTCGAACTAGATTCAAATTGGATCCATATTTTATGGATTGGGACTGGGTTATACATGGACTTGACCTAACCTAAATGGCCCATTGGGTCAAGAAATTTGATCATGGATCTAATCCAATTTTTTATTAGATTGGATTTGGGTTCAATATCAAGACCCAATAAAGGAACCGAATCTAGTTGAAATCAAGCATAACCCGGTCTGACCTTACACATTTGCAACCCTAGGTCCAAGTGTGAGATTCATCACATCAGGATAGTTGTTAGGCCATCCAAAGATTTAGAGCTCCAATCCTTTCATTCTTTAATTATTTATTTGGGTATATATATAATTAGAAGGCATTCGAGCTCTGTGCTTGTTAAACGGTGCTCTATGGTGCACTGGTTGAATAATGCTATTTATTTGTTCAATAATAGTATGTGATATGCTATGTGCTAGTTCGATAGAGCTCATCTATGCGAGGTAAGTCATTTGCGAGCTGCTCATCTCTGCTCATTCGTTGAAAGGGTGGGGAGGTGGTGTGTAGTGAAGAAAGAGGTGGAATGGTTTGTTTTTAGTTAGAGAGAGAGTGGCATTTTAATAAGATTTGAATGAGTTAAAGAAAGGGAGGGATGAAGGAATTTTTTAATTTAATTATTAGTATTAAAAATTTGTATATAATATTAATTTTACCTATGATTTTTTATTTTTATGCTAGTGAGATAATCTGTAAATAACATATGCTTGGTACAAGATTTTAAAATATCTAAGAAATTCTAAGAAACAATCTCTTTCTAATATTATTTTTTTATTTTTAAAAATATTTTACCAGTACTAAGTGATTTATCCCTTAGCAAATCTCTAAGGGACCAAACTTTCTTTACAAATTTCTTGCTAAAAATTATTTAAATAATCACTCGCTGATCCCTTACAGATTACTAAGGGATTTTCAAGAAATTTATCAATGGAAATATATCCCTAACAAATCCTTGAGGGATTCCTTACTGAAACTAGATTTTGAATGTAATTTAAAATTCCTTAAAAATTTCTTTTTAATCCTTTGGTAATTTTCTAACGGGAAGTGATGTTCCTTAATGAAAGGCCAATTTTTGATAGTGAAAAGTGTCCGCCATTCGATCTTATTCAAAATCAATTAGTGATTAGTTTTTAGTTAAAAGAGGAATGATGATGATTTTGAGGTTTCTACGTTGAAACTAATAATTAAGCAGAAGTGTGGCATCTAAAAAAATCTTAAATAAATAATAATTTAATACTGAATTAATAATTAAAATAATAATAAATAAACATTATTCTTGTTATTTAGAGGTGGCTTCACAGAAACTTATTTGCTAGCTATTTTTCAAATTTTGAATCATAATTTTGTTCACTATTTTCATTTTGAACTTTAACCCTTGTATCAATTAGATATTAGCATTTAGCGTTGTTTCCATGGAGTAGTATAATTGACATTGGTTGTTCTAAAAGAATGTTGTGTTAAATGATTTGGAAAATCTTTAATGATTTAATCTAATTATCTATCCCATAATAAATCTTTGAATGATATAAGTCCTACTCTATTAAAGGCATATATCAGAAATAAAATCTTTGAATAGTACATTTAATTAGTTAGATCATGTTATGCCATGTGAATGAGTTGCACTGCACTTACATATTTTGATTTTAATTGATTTGCATCACACAAAGGCCTAATTCTTTCTTTGCATGTATTTTATTAGCTGCATATAGTGTTGTACCAAGAAGGAAAACATTTAGGGAGATCATAAAGCAAATGATGGAAATAAGTTGCACTAAAATCTTATATATATTTGTGGATGAAAAGAGAGTACCCATTCATAAAAAGTTATATAAGATAAAGTAAATTAATACTAAACTTGAGCTTAAAAATGGATCTCATTTTGCAACAACTTTTTTCCTCACTCACCTCTCAATGAATACGGTTAGACTTCTACAAATCTTTCTCTTCAAAGCCTCTACTACAAACTAAAAACATTCACAAATAGGATCATGCGAACTTAACTCTCTATTTTTTTTTGACAAATAATAAAAAATCCTTGTTGCCCAAATAAACTCTTCAAGAACCTTTTTCTATATTATCTTTATAAATGTAAATGCTACCAACACAATGAATTTGGCATAATATTTCAAATCTCGCAAAGCTTACATCTAATCTCTAAGTTTTAGATACAATTGATGGGGCCAATTGACCCCATGAAAAATAAAAAAAAATTTTGACGGCCCCAAAGACCGACACCTCCAAGATCGATGGCCTTAAAGGCCGATGCCTCCAAGACCGACGGCCCCAAAGGCCGACGCCTCCAAGACCGATGGCTCCAAGACCGACGGCCCCAACGGCCGACACCTCCAAGACCGACGGCCCCAAAGGCCGATGCCTCCAAGACCGACGACTCCAAGATCGACGGTCCCAAAGGCCGACACCTCCAAGACCGATGGCCCCAAAGGCCGATACCTCCAATACCGATGGCCCCAAAGGCCGACGCCTCCAAGACCGACGCCTCCAAGACCGACGGCCCCAAAGGCCGACACCTCCAAGACTGACGGCTCCAAGACCGATGGCCCCAAAGGCCGACACCTCCAAGGTCGACACCTCCAAGGCCAACGTCTCCAAGCTAGGCGGCCCCGGCACTTCCCAGCCGGCCCCGACACTTTCAAGCTGGCCCCGGCACTCTCATCCCAGCCGGCTCGCTTGATCCAAGTCGGCCCCGGCACTCTCATCCCGACCAGCCCCGCCTGATCCAAGTCGGCCCCGGCACTCTCATCCCGGCCAGCCCCGCCTGATCCAAGTCAGCCCCGGCACTTCCATCCCGGTCAGCTCTGCCTGATCCAAGTCGGCCCCGGCACTTCCATCCCAGCCGACCTCGCCTGATCCAAGTCGACCCCGGCACTCTCATCCCGGCCGGCCCCGCCTGATACAAGTCGGCCCGACACTTCCATCCCGGCCGGCCCCGCCTGATCCAAGTCGGCCCCGACACTCTCATCCCGGCCGGCCGCGCCTGATTCAAGTCGGCCCCGGCACTTCCATCCTAGCCGGTCCCGCCTGATCCAAGTCGGCCCCGGCACTTCCATCCCAGCCGGCCTCGGCGTCTCCAGTTCCGCCGAGTCGGCCAAGGCCATCCCCGGCCGGCCCGACTCGGCCCCGGCGTCTCCAGTTCCGCCGAGTCGCCAAGGCCATCCCCGATCGACCCGACTCAGCCCCGGCGTCTCCAGTTCCGCCGAGTCGGCCAAGGCCATCCCCGGCCGGCCCGACTCGGCCCCGGCGCCTTCGAGTCCATCGATTTGGCCCCGCCCCGGCACTGTCTTGCCAGCGGGATTGGCCCTAGCCATCTTGGGTCGACCCGGCTCGGCCCTGATAAGACGAGATTTCCAGTTCCCACCAGATCAGCCCTAGCGGTTTAAGAAATCGCCTTTCTGATGCGCACCGCCTGACAGTGCCAGATCCAACAACCCACTGGCAACACTGGTGATGGGACAGGACCCACTTACCCAACAACTGATGGGACATAGCCCACCAACCAGCCCAGATTCACGCAAGGGCTCAGCAAACATTCTAACTTCACGAAAACCCACGTGATCGTGCCAGCGTCAACCCCTATAAAAGGGTAAATCACTTCGAGAACCAGGTAACGCAAGTTTACACACTTGATACCCTAATACTCAGAGGAAAATTTTGGTCCTTTTGAGATCTCTCCCTTTTCCAAGAGCTCTCTCGAGCTCCTTCTCGGCTGTGACATCAGTTGCTAACTTGGGCATCAAAGGGTCCCACCGGAGACCCCTCTCCGGTCCTGGAACTTTTCTGCAGGTAACCTGGTGAAGAAGAGCCTCTGTTCCCGACGTCCAAGAGAGGTGATTGAGCGTCATCAACAATCATTTATAAATTGTGGCTTTCATTTAATATAGTTGGATGATCTAATCATGGTTGTTAGATCTAACTCGAACATTGATTCGGCCAAAGGTTCGGATCACCGGTTCAATCGTTGGGTCATTGGTTGAACATCGATCAATTTTTTTAATATAAAAATATATTTATATCAATAAAAATTAATTTTTAATAAAAATTTTAAGATTAATATAATAATAAAATTTATAATTTCATTCGATTCGGACTGAATAGGTTGATTCATAAATGAATTGGATGAATTAATTGAATTATTTTGCATTTACTTACGCATTCAATTTTATGTTAGAACCAGGTCTGTTTAATTTTTGAATTTTGAATTTCTATTCAATCCGTTGAACCAATCAACCCAATTTGAATCTGACAACTATGAATATAACTACACAACATCGAGCCAGACACTCAAATGGACATAATCATCGCATTACTTTGCAGTTGTTGACACTTACTTGAGCTTGAAGCTGTTTGTTGACACTGACTTGTGCTTGAAGCTGTTGTTTGACGGAGACTTTGTGCCGTTTTTTGACCGTCACTTTTCCCTTGGAAAGAACTACCCTCGGAAAAGTAGAGTGACAACCAAGCATTGTACCATTTTCGGTCAATAAATTATTTTTAATTACTTTGGTTCGAGAAAAAAATTCGAAATCGCCGTGCTAATGATCTATAAGTACAAGAATATATATATATATATATATCTATACATTATATGAAATATTTCTTATTCCATTGTTTTCTGACAACAAATTTAAGAAGTCATGCGTTGGTGCATTCACCCAGCATCTTTTTCCTCATA
Source organism: Calamus simplicifolius (assembly GCA_900491605.1). Taxonomy (NCBI): domain Eukaryota; kingdom Viridiplantae; phylum Streptophyta; class Magnoliopsida; order Arecales; family Arecaceae; genus Calamus; species Calamus simplicifolius. The sequence continues at coordinate 37,284 of UESW01002875.1, forward strand.
AAATTACTCTTATCACCGTAAATGAACCGATGTTTAATAAATGTAGCGGTTGTTATAAGCTACTGGCATCTTTTCAGAATTGATTAGCATTGAGGCCGTCTTGTTTGCGCTAACAAAAGGAAATAAACATTTTGAATTTATTTTACCAAAAACATCAAGAGAAAAAGAAAGAAAAAGGAAAAAAAAAAAAAAAAACTCTTTGGTCCTGCTATAATATGATTCTTGGGAAACCCAGGCTGGTCATTGCCTTGGCCAAGACGCCGAGTAATAATTGACGTTGCCTTGCCTTGGCCAAGACGCCGACATGTCATGACCGCGGAAAAAAGACACACCTGGAAGTTGCCATAAATTCTTAGATCTAAGCACATCATTATATTAAATTAAGTAAAACTATTTTAGAATGATTGAGATTTTGTTTGAGATAGCTATCGGTTCAGTCGTTTGAAAAATTACCTAACGACGAACAGCTGTCAGAAATTGGACCTAAATGATTGATGCAATAAAAAAAGACTTGAAAGGCCGTTAACGAAATATATTTTTATTAATCAGCCGACACCAATTGCACATATAAAAATGCGTAAATATTATTATTTGTGAATTTAATCAAGGTCGTGGAAAAATTATAAAACATCCGGCGTCACGCGAGGCCCGCTTTATGAAGCGGTCCACGCGGCTTTTACAGACCCAAAAAAACGTGACCTCACTCTGAATCCAACGATCGGACCGTTCAAACAGCACACAGATCCAATTGTCACCGTCCACTTCCGCGAAGGAGACAACAGCTGCCTTAAAAAAGTGCAACGCGTGGAAGAAACGCATTCTGTTCACGCTCGATCTAACCACTAAGCGGCCATATGTCATGCACCGATGAACAGGTTCCCAACATAGCAACGCGGCAAATCCGTAAATTCACGTCAAGCCAGCGGCATCTCTCAATCCTTGACCGATGTACGTTTCCGCTCCCTTTTCCCCCGTGTCCCATTGCCATCGAGCTCTGGAGTCCGGAGCTCAGAGGCGAGGAAGCGAGAAGAGAGCGAGAGAGAAATCGAGATCAGGGTAGTGCTCGGATCCCATCGGCAATGGCATCTCAGAGAGAACGCGAGAACTTCGTCTACATCGCGAAGCTTGCCGAGCAAGCTGAGCGCTACGACGGTAGGGTTTCTTCTCCCGATCTCGATTGCTCCCTCTTGGATCGGTGCTATGGTTAGGGTTTTGATCGGATCTGTGAAATTTTTTTTTTCTCTCCTCAGAGATGGTGGAATCGATGAAGAACGTCGCGAAGCTCGATGTGGAACTGACGGTGGAGGAGCGGAACCTGCTTTCCGTGGGCTTCAAGAACGTGATCGGGTCGCGGAGGGCGTCTTGGAGGATCCTCTCCTCGATCGAGCAGAAGGAGGAGGCGAAGGGGAACGAGAATCATGTGAAGAAGATCAAGGAGTACCGGCAGAAGGTGGAGTCAGAGCTCTCAAAAATTTGCAATGACATCATGGCCTTGATCGACGAGCATCTCATCCCTTCGTCCTCTGCCGGGGAGTCCTCTGTTTTCTACTACAAGATGTGAGCCAGATCTGAGTTTCTGGGACCTAGATTGGACGGGTTGTTAGGGATCTTTGGGCTTCTTGAGCACTTTTATTATTTGATTCCAGGAAGGGTGATTACTATCGTTACCTGGCGGAGTTCAAGTCCGGCAATGAAAAGAAAGAGGCGGCGGAGCAGTCTCTTAAGGCATATCAGGTGTATAGATTTGATTTCCCCTTTCTCCTTTTTTTCACTGTTAGAAAATTTCGTATAAATTTTTTTTATCTGCATTCGTTGTTTGTTTTCCTCTCTGCTTGCAATCTTTGTTGAACAACTTTACCTTCTGGTCACAACAAGTGTTATTCCAAAAACTTGCATCTGGTTTTGAACTTCTAGTCCGTGAACATAATTATTTTGTTGGTTTCATTAAAGTATATCCGTGATGAATATTTGTCTTTTACATGCAGCATAAAACTATGTTGTGTGCATGTGGACCTCTTGAGGATTTCTTGTGTATTTTGCCGCGCTATGTATCTGCTAACTGAATGACGAATGCCTTTAGTTCAAAGGTTAAACTTTGTGTTGATTAATGCTTTTAGAAAATAATCCAAGATGGATGCCTGTATTTACCCTTAATGCATGCTAATGCCCAAAATTTATTTCTATACCTGGATATTATTGATATTATTGTATTAGTCACTCAAAGAATCAAAACATTTAAGAATTGCATCTTTGATCACCACATACCCTAGGTTTATTGCCTTTTCTTCCCGCATCACTGCTTCTTGATCAGGCTATTTTGAACCGGGATGCTAAGACTCGTGTCAACATGGTTGCAAGAAGCAGAAAGGTGTTATACACTGTGCCATCATGGAGGAATTCCTTTAGATGCAAAATATGTAAATTTGATGCATTTTGCATATTTAAGTTTGATTATTTGAAATAAGATTTATAAGTATCTACGTGTGACACTTCATATAAAAAGGGAAATATTGCCATTCATTGAAAGTTAAGGCTGTCAATTAAGAACCTTGAGCAAATTTGAGAAATAATCTCACATGCCTCTGGTGTAGTATCTTGTATGTTACAATTGAAGCCTTACTTTACTTCTCTAATTTGTTTTGGGAATCTTCTGATATTCATAGCGAGTCTTTCTATTGCTTTTGTGTGTCACCTGTTATGATGATGTTTCTGAGTATATGCTCAAACCTATTTGCAGGCAGCTTCAACTACTGCTGAGGCAGACCTGTCTCCTACTCATCCTATTCGATTGGGTTTGGCATTGAATTTCTCAGTTTTCTATTATGAGATAATGAACTCTCCTGAGAGGTATGCATTTGCGATGGGAGTTCAGATGCATTCTTCTAATACCATCTGATTATGAATATAATGTGAGACAAACATTGATTTCAGGGCTTGCCACCTGGCTAAACAAGCTTTTGATGAAGCTATTTCTGAGCTTGATACACTGAGTGAAGAATCTTACAAGGATAGCACTCTGATCATGCAACTGTTGAGGGATAACCTCACCTTGTGGACCTCTGACATCCCTGAGGATGGAGGTAATAGACGATCTGCTTTGAGGGTGACCCATTCAAGCACAACATCCATTACTTATTAAAGTTTTTAGGAGTAGCCTCTATAATCTCATTTTAATCAGCTGTAGTGGTACTATAGGATGTGCAAAACTATCTGTGCGCTTCTAGCATAATGCTGATTTTTCTACTTTATGCCTTATACTAACTTTTCTACTGTTGGTTGGGTACTTGGTTATGGTGCCTGCTCAATTTGCAAATTTAGGTTCTTGCAATTATGTATTTTATGCTTTGACATTGATTTCAGAAACTGAAATATGACTATCATGAAATGTTATGTGCCTGTTACTCTTTTCCCCCCATTCGTGGACCATCCAGCAAGCAAAAACCATCAATTCTATGATATTGGAGCATATTGGAGCCTTTTTTGGCTGAGTGTCTGTTGAATGAAGCTCAGTATATGGCAAGACCTCTTTGAGACAGAGAAAAAGACTGAACCCACCTTGGGCTTCTTACTAGTTCTGTAATGAAACATAAACAACAAGAATCATCCTTTATTTCCATAAATAAGAGCCATTGTGTCACAAGTAGAACAGTTGAAAAAATATTTATTGCTTTTTTTTAAAAAAAACCAACCCCCCCCCCCCCCCCCCCCCCCCCCAAACAAAAAAAAAAACACCGTGCAAGTTATTCTTTAAAAGGGATTATGAAATTTGAATTGTGAAAAAGCGTTTTTTTTTTTTTTGAAGTTATAGAAATTGTTATTAGAAAAGTGGTCTTTATTTTAAATTGTACAAATAATCGACATGTACCCATTTATTGTGAACAGATTTTTGATAATGTTATTGGTTATGTTTTCTAACATATTCTTTCAAATTTTTGTGACATATTATTCAAGACTTAATAGTACTGTTTTCTAAGTTTCATCTTTGTCTTGTAGTTTTTATACTCGGAAAAAGATTGTTTGCTATGATTTGAAAAGGGTTGAGTTTTCCCTAGTTCTTAAGACAAGTAGGAGCTAACAAACAAAATGGAGAAGACCTTTGTGTAATATTCATCTGCAACCACTGCTTTTCAAGATTTGTTACCCCCCCCCTTCTCCTTCTTTCAATGGAAGAATTTTGAGGAACATGCCCATAGTTGCCCACTTTTAGTTGACATGCTTGATGGCACAAAGGGAGTAGGTGTAGATCAACAGAGGAGAATGAATGAATCTTTTGGCAATTAATCTTTCATGGTTGTGCAACAATGGATGTGTGCTTGGTGAACAAAAGACTTGTTTTGATTGGGTGGAAGTTGCAAAAGTCAAATTGACCACTTCATACACTCTCCTCTAAAGCCACCTTGATGGGTCTAGAGTTATAATTTATTGAAGTAAAGATAAGTCTTGAATTAGCTGAATTGCACTTTGATGGTCACTTCAGGCAACCAAACATCCTGAAGTGACCATTCATGGAAGAAGTTCATGTCAGGGTGCTGCTTCTTGGCAACCAGATTCAAGCATAGTCGAAATTTGCTAGTTGCTCATGTTAGACTAAAACCTCTTGAGTAAAATCTACTTCATTAGTTGTACATTGATGAAAGCAATCTACAATTAAGGACTGATTCCTTGCAAAATTTCATCCTGATTCTAAGTTATACTAGAACCTATTGACAAGGCTGTCAAATTGCCTGGATATTCCTAAGTGTTGACCCTTTTAGAGGCCTAGGTGGCCACGTGGACTACTTGAGTAAAAAAATTCCTACAAATGAATAAAATCGTATGTTTTCATATATGTAGTCACATATATGTCAAGGAAAGCACATCAAAGAACACTGTATCTGTAGCTATACTTGATTTAATTATTTGATAATTTGCTAGTAAGTGATAAGTATTTAAAGTTTGTTAACAGCATAGCTCATTCATGCATCACTTAGTACCCAAGGAAACACTATAAATGACCTCTTGAAATGTGTGTGTACTTATAATAAAGTTAATTCCTTTAATAAATTAATAAACAAAGCATTGAGTGAAGACAAAGGCAACCCTTAGGTGGCCAAGAGCCTGCCTAGGTGCCAAGGTGGCTGCCTCACTTGAAGGTTTGTAAAATGCTGGTTGCCTATGTGGTTAGGTTTCTGAATACAATTGTTATCAAGCTGGCCATGCTCATACTTGATGAGTCTTTCCTGAAATATTTGGCTTTGCTTTGTGCATCCAATTCCACTTAGGAAGCATACATACTTTAAATCACATGCTGTGTCTGTATTGGATATGTGTTAGATGTTGATAATTGTTGGAAGCATCCTATCTGTCAAAATTAGCGAAGACCATAGGTGCTTCTCATAATCACTCAAGTTACTTTTGGGATAACTCTAAGAATTGTAGGATTCAAGGGCCATCAGCAAATAATGTTTTGAAAACCTTTGATAACAGTGTCTTCAAATTGTTAGGTTCCCAAATTTGTCTTTCTTCAATTTGTGGAGTTTTCGGTCCTCCCTATGTGGTGGTATCCAAACAACCTTCCAAAACCCCAGATATTTTGTTGTTTAAAGTTTTGTTATCATCTTTTATAAACTTTCTATAAATTTCACAATCTGTGGAGACAAAGAAAAAAAAACTTATAATAGTTTTCCTTGATCAAGCAGTGCCCTGGTGCCATCTAATAGCCTGCTCAACACGTATGTTTTCATGACCTACAATGCATGAAATATCCACGTTTACTGTGGTCCCAGCTATTCTTTGAGAAGCCGCTAGTGTTAAGCATGATTTTTCATCAGAAAGCTTTTGAAATCTTTCAGGAGGAAGCTCTAATTAGGAGCACACAAATTACTCAAGCCATGCCCGTCTTCTAATTAGTTTTGTAGAGCACAATGATGTCTTTTTTCCTGTCATGTCCTCAAAATTGTGAACTGTTACTAATATTTGTCCCTCTGTATGATAACCTATGTAGTAGGAAGACTGTACCTATGTCTTTGTTGCTCAGACCAATGTTGCTAAGACTGAGGTCATATAGTCAATTTTAGAAGTGGTTTAATCAGATTAGCTTACAAATCATAATATTCTCATCAATTTGTTTTAAGCACAAAAGATTGTGTGGGAACATGTAAGGTGAAAAAGCATAATTAAATTGCAACTTGAATGGATAATGAATAAGAACTATCATACGAGGATATCAAAAGTTCACTTTCAAACAGCCATAGGTTTACAAATATAATGTCCAAGAAGTAAAAAACATATTGATACTTTAGTTTCACCATGCATCACTGAAGTATCTTAATTTAAACCATTTGACGCCACAAAAATTGCTTATAGGCACAGGCTTATTGAACTCAATTCTCCACTGAAGTAAGAGATTGTAGAAAGAACCAAATTTTTAGAAATGGCAGAAGAGATAATTCTTGGCTTAACTCCAAAAAAACTAAATCTATTTCTTAAAGTTGAAGTTGTAAAGAAAATTGTTGATTTGATGTTTTGGAAGTTCATCAACAATCAATTGGTTGCTCTAGAAGTCAAAGAAATTAGCTGCTGTTAAAAGATGGGTTTGCCAACTTTAGTTTGTAAAAATATGACCTCAGTTGGGGTCTTATGATCCAAAGGATCTGTGCAATCCATGATCTGGATCTTACGATCCAAATCTGGATCTTTTTGATTGATACTGATACTGCACCAAGGATCCGATCCAGATCGCTAAGGGTTATTTTGATCTGGATTGTACAACTTAATCATGGAAAGCGCAATCTGCAATCTGCTGATAACAATGCATTTGGACTAAATAGCAACCAAAGTCTTCGACATAGGGCAATACATTGGATTTGGATTCTTCCTAGAATCTTGAACTTGCGCACTCTTCCTAAACCTTTGCTTACTGAAAGGGTCTTCGAAATATCTGCTTCCCCACACTTCCAATTCTGGCATCTTAAGGATTGACTTAACCTCCCTTTACATATCTGATGTGAAACAGAAGATGTGCTAATTATCGAGAGTACAATTTTTGTAATTGTGACACCTCTTTTTCTCCCTACTTTCATAAAGATAGCTTTGATGGTACTTCCATGAGGCTCTTCAAATCTGGTTCTGCATTAATTTGTTTCTCTTATTCTTCTAGGAATGGAACATTTTTTTTCTTGTGATACTATTTGAGGTATGATATTTGAAGGATTAGGATTCCAAAGAATAATGTCTTCTTATTGATACTGTTGTCCTACCATGCGAATGAAGTTCACCATATATTATCTCCTCTTGAGTCCCATTATATTGCTTCATTTTTTTTTAAAGTTCACTTTGCAAGTAGCAAGTTTTTTATAAAAAAAAAAAATCAAATGACTATACTCAGCCGTGTTAGGCTATTGTGCACATTCATCTCTTGCCCACTTGGTTGTGTTTAATAATTTATTTGGTTTATCATAGAAGAAAAATAGATAAAGGTAAATAAAAAATTACATGAGAGGAAGTAATAAAGAAATGATTAGAATCTTTGCATTTTGCAAAAAATTATGACTCAGAATTTTTATACAGCTGACTCCAACTAGTTTAGAATTAAGATTTTATTATTGTTGTTGTTATTGTTTCTTGTTTCTACCAGCCTTATCATAGTACCTAGCTATTAAACTGTTTTGACATGCCATCTCCTGAATTCATATTTCCAATGCATCGGAGGAATGTGGATGGAGGCAGAGCTAGCAATGCTTCATTTTTCTTGCATCTAGTGTCATGTATATAGACATCTTATCCTTATATCTAGTTAGTCCATATTCTCTTGCTTCTTGAAAAACTTTAGTTCTTGTATCCTGCTATATCACTGACTAAAATCCCTTCCAGCCACCTACTAGCATATGGAATGCTAACTCGAAATTGTGGGGGAGTAGATGGTGCATGTAATTCTTTTGAGTTTTAGACAATTTAATATGGTTTAATCTGCCTTTCTGTTGGTTCTTGATGTCTAGTCATTCTTTAGGCCGTTTGTTGTTGAAACTTACCATTATTCATGCTTTTTAGGTTTACTTCGTAGGCCAGTTGTTCGTGTATTATGAGTTCTAACTATAAGCCTCACTAGAGTTGTTTTTATCAGTCCTCTCAATTTGTCCATTTTATGTCTGAGCATGGAAGTGTAATTTAGCAATTTAGCACATGAAATGCATCCCATAAATTTCTGGCCTCGATGCAAGGTTTAACTGTTGTGCACTATGCTTGCACCAGCCAGTGCGTATATCTAGTTCATACGAATTTTGTTGAATATATGCTTGCACCAGTCAGTGCGTATGTCTGGTGCACGAGGCTCCCATAGTAGCAGGATCTCAGTTGTGTACACACTCTCATATGCTGAAAATCTATTTTCATCTTTTTGAAATGATGACTTTCAGGTCACAATAGAGTAACCTTGTTCTCTTTTTTTTTTTTTTTGGGGGGGGGGGGGGGGGGGGGGGAATGAATGTGCACTATTGGTCTTTTATTGGAAACACATTATAAACCACAAGCTAACATCAACATTGCATTGATAAGGAAACTGCATGTTTTGAAAAGAAGTATTTTGAGTATGAAATATAACGAAAAAAACTGTAGTGAAGCATATTATCATTAGTGTTTTAAGTGGATCATTAGATACTGGTTGATATGGAGAAGATCAGATCATCAACTAGTTTAGGATTAAGGCTTTGCTATTGTTGTGTTGTTGTATGGAAAAGACCAGATATGGCTTGGTTAGTGCTTAAGTTGTCAAAGGCTCTGGGATGCCGAGGTCTTTGTGCTTAGGTGCAAGGTGTAGAGCAAGGAGTGCAGTGTATGTGGGCTTGTGCAATGCACATTTTAGGTGAAAGATTATGGATATAAAATTTTAAATTGTATTATATATAAGCTGAGGTATAAAGTCTTGATATTGGCATGGGACAACATTTGTATAGACAGTTTGTTTGTTGGTGCCAGCTCAACCAAATTAAGATGTAATACCAGAAGTCAATCAGTTATGGTAATGCTGGGTGTTCTGGCACTAATATCTTACTGGTACAATACAGTGTTCTGATCCATGATATAATTCATAGAAAATGATATTATTTGAACCAAAAAAAGTTGATAATATAAATGGATTGTTATGTGAGAGAAACTTAAAAGGGAAAGAAAAAATAAATGAAAGAGAATTTTCCTGCTATCCAATTATCTCCTCAAAAAAGAAAGCACTTGTTGATTGGCTAGATCTTTATTTTAGCTAAGACTTGGTTTGAGGGAGAGTGACGATTTTTCCCCTTTTAGAGTAAGTGTTAGGGCATTTTGGTAGAACGTTTTATATACAGAATCCTACAATGAGCATTCCCAAAACTCAGAACTCCTTTTTGTATGAGGCTTGCAGTTCCTTCTTTTTGGGTGAAAAAATGGGAGCCATCAAATTCATTGAGATGAAATGCAGCTCACATGGACTTGCCATCTTTATGGGCTTCTTAAACACTCTTCAATTTATTTATGCAGTCGCTTTGATCAACTTCACTAGTTATAAGGCTTTCAAGTTAGCTATAATATTCCTCAATTTTTTATGATGACTCTTCATGCTCTTTCATGATGCCATTTTACCCCATTTCAATTGTCAGGATTCTTTCATGTTATTTCTGTATCGTAAACTTAACATTTGTCAAATGTCCCTTGTTATCTGCTTTATCCCTGGCAATCTTAGCCTTTTGTAGATAATTTGAGATTATCTCCTCTAACCTTTTGTGCCTCTCTTTGCCTTCTAGCTCAACCTTCTGAACTGATACCCAAAGAAACTATTTCAAATTTTAATGCTTTCTACTACTAGAAGATGCTTTTGTAATAATAATCTCCAAATTTGGCTGCAGCAGAAGATGCTACAAAGGATGGTGCTGGAAAGGCTAATGCAGTTGAAGATGCTGAGGTTGGTTTCCATAACTGATAGCAAAAGAAATCTTGAGTTAAGATAGATTAGATGATCCTGTTACTCTTTTGTTGAAGCAGAGGTTCCTTAAGCTGGACTAAAATCTTTTTTTTTTTTTTTTTCCAACCTTTCAGTGAAGCAGACCAATAGTGAGTGCTGGTGAATGTAAAACAGGATGAGGATTCTGAGGTGATCTTTTAGTTTAGTTTTAATGGATTTTAGTTGATAGTTGGACATGTATACAACTTTGCGTCAGAAGGTCATGTTGCTTCTACGTGTCATCACATCTTCTCATGCTTCATAATTTAAAATATTGGTGACGTGGTGTTTGTGCTTTCAAGAATTGTTACATCAAATGTTGTGAAGCAATGGAACACTCTTTTTATGCATTGTCGGTTTTTTTTTTTTTTGAAACTGATTCCAGTAAGGAAAGGGAGTGGAGAGATCACATGCAAGAGCACGGCACGACTTCAGCACGGGTTGAATGGGCTTTAAGATAAAATGATGAATGCTATGATCTTGCTATATGTGTAGCTGTTCAACGAATTAAATATTTTTAGATTTTCTTTGTTTCTCATTTCCTGATTTTGTAAGTTTTTAAATTTTGAAGTTTCTCCTAAAGTTTCATGAACCCTATGTATGTATGGCACCGTGCTTGATAAATATGGTACAGTGTCGTTCAGAACCATAGATTGTGCCTAGTTATGTTGCTTTTTTGTGTGTGATAAAAGCAGATGATCGTACTAGTTTAATACGAGTCAATAGTATTTGCATGAGTACAATGGGATAGATCTTTCTGTTTTCAATTCAAAAGCCGAAGTGATAGGCCATTGAGGCCGTCATCTATTCAGTCACAATATTAGCTTTTCTGTTGATATGTTGGATCTGGACTGAATGAATTTTTTGAAGAATAGACCATATATCATGGAGTAAAGGGTTGTTAGGTATGTGAGCAATGGAATCCTACCGAACCCATTGGATGACCATAGTAAAGTCCTCGATGATGAGACAGTGAGCATATAGGATCCGAGTGGCGTAAGAGATACCAGCCAAGCGGCATAAAGTTCAGTTAGAGGAACTGGGAATCAAGGTGGCCAAATCCATTAACCGTCAACATTACTTCATCAGTCCCAGGGATGATAAAAGTTGAGCTAATATATTTTTTTCGGATACTCCCATCAAATTGATTTTGATAAACTCTGAAGTGGGAGCTCCCAAGAAATAAAAGTCGTGTGTCTGTTCGCTGCCGAAGCAACAGAGGAGTTCCAGTGGCCAAAGCTGTCAGAAGCAGAACCATGGAGTGTGAATTCGTCAGAAAAGGCAATAACTTTTCTTACAACCTTGCGAGGAGAAACAACATTATCAATGAAAATAAGCAGGTTACGTGATAGCCAAATCGGGTTAGTGGTGCCAGCCCAAATAGCTCTTGCTGCCGAATTCTCCTTCGAATTTCACTCAAAAGAGCAGTCCTTTGAGAGCCCTCAGCATCCTCGCTAGGGTGGTAACTCATCATCAGTCAAATCTGTCTCGCTCTAGGACAGCTGAAAATGACATGATAAGTGATCTCCTTCTTCTGTCTACATAATGGGCAAGTAGCCTGAATGGGCATACCCCTACCAGCTAGCAATGAGCAGGTGAGAAGACACCCACACAAGCTTCCAGATAAAGAGATGGATCCTGAGATGGATAGGAAGCTTCTAGATCCATGCTGCGGGTGTGGCTGATAAATCCTCTCAGATCCTACACTAGAGAGATGATTTCTTCCATAATCTGGTATCATCCTAGTGCCCGATATGAGCGGAATGGAAAGCATCCTACGGGCTAACTCCTCCCCAAAGAACCGGGTCACCGTGGGACTATGCCAGGATGTATGATCCGGAGAAATCAAATCTATGACTCTCATTCTGTTAGGTACATCAATGCTGACAAAAGTAGGCTAGAGAGAGGGAGCTCAGTAATCCATGTATTCTAAGTAACATCAACCGAGGATCCATCAGCAATCTCCATGAGATGTTATTCAAGATCAACGAGGCATGCCAGCAGACCTCCTTCCAGAAAGGAGAATGTCCAGAGGACTAAAATCCATAGAGGGAGACCAATCCCCATAACGGGCCTGCATGAAGGAGTTCCAGAAGCAATGCTGATCCAATAGGAACCGCGTAGCATGCCTAGCAAACAGCGCCTCACTTCTGTTAATCAAAGACTGAATTTCAAGACCACCTTCAGAAATAGGCTAGTAGACAGTGTCCCATGTCAGCAGATGAATATCATGGCCATCCTGCTTGGATCCTCATAGAAAGTCTCTAAAATATCTCTCAATCTTCTTCAGGCAAGTCCTTAGAACAAAAGCATTAGATAGAAGATAAAGAGGAAGAGAAGTGAGGACCGAGCGTATAACGGTAATCCTCGCCGTCATGGATAACCCCGTGACCTGCCTGCCATCAAGACGGTCATGGACCTGATGCTCTAGGTTAATATAATCTCTGCATCGCGGTTGTCTTCGTAATAGGAATTTCCAAATAGGATAGCCTGTCAGTCTGCATAGTAATAGTAATGCCCAGCGTTTGGAGTATGGCCTCTCTCCTTATAGCAGTCATTTTCGAACTAAAACAGATGGACTTTTGAAGATTAACTCTCTAATCAGAGGCCTAACAGTAGCGTTGAATGATAGAAGCAAAGGTCGCCGCATTATGGATAGTGGCCTGACCCAGTAAAATGCAATCATCAGCAAACAAAAGATGAGAGACGAGGGGCCTTGGGGAGCCCTGAGCAAATGCACGAGAGAGATCATCAGTAACAAGGATGAACAAGAATGGAATAGAGGGCATCCCTGATGCAGGCTAACCGCAGAGTGAAAGAAATCAGTCTGGCTACCATTAATGATAAGAGAGAATGACGGCCGGTGAATGCATACCATGATCCATTCAATAACAAGGCCATCAAACCCAAACTCATGAAGAGTGCAGTACAAAAATCCAGCTCACCCTGTCATAAGCTCGCTCCATGTCTAGCTTGACAGCCATAAGACACTGACGGGTAAGAGATCTCTCAAGGTCATGGATAAACTCTTGGGCTATCAATATATTATCAGTAATGCATCGCCCTCTGATAAAAGCACCCTGCTCTAAGAAATGAGGCGAGGTATAACATTCTGCAGGCGAGTAACAATAATACGTGCACAAACCTTGTACAGGGTAGTGCACAAGTTGATGGGTCAAAAATGCTGAGAGGCGGAAGCATCAAAGCGCTTAGGCACAAGAGTAATGAAAGTTCGATTCCAATTAGTAGGAATTACTTTGGAATGGAAAACATTCTGGATGGCCTGCACAACATCCTGGCTGACTATAGTTCAATAATGGCGGAAGAAGAAAGGCAGAAACCGATCAGGCCCGGGAGCCTTGTTTGGCCCAAGCTCCCAAACAACCTTCCGTATCTCATCCGTAGAAATCGGCCTGATAAGGAGGTCCTTCTCCTTAGCTGAGACTCTCTTAGTAATCGGGACCGGATGGACAGGAAACCCATCACTAGTGCCTCATCAGCAAGTCGTCGAATCCTATTAGCTGCTCGATGCCTCAGGGTGGCCTAATGAAAAAATCTAGTATTTTGATCCCATCTTGAATCCACTGAATCCGAGACCTTTGCCTTCAAAAAGTTTCCTGCTGCTGCAAGAGGGAGTAGTGAAGAGCTAACTTAGCTCGGAGAGATGTGATGTCCTGATCAATGAGGCACCCTCTTGGTCTTCCTTGGTCTAAAGTGTACTAATGTCATTTTCCATCTGTTCCACCTTTCTGATCAGATCCCCAACCTTTAGCCTATTCCATCTAGAGAGTCTGCGCCTCGCAAGCACGAGGCACCGAGATAGCCTGTAGGTAGCACTGCCTCTCATAGGCAAATGGCAAACTTGAGAGATTAGGGTCCGAGCGGAAGAATATGAAGTCCAGAACTGCTCAAACCGAAATGGTCTCCGCTACTGTGCAATCACATCAGTGGATATCAAGATAGGACAGTGATCAGAAGCAATCCTTGGAAGATGAGTAACAGTGATATTTGGATAATTCTGGAGCTAGTGGACCATAGCCAAAACCCTATCCAATCTCTCTCGACTTGCGCAGATCCCTAGCGGTTATTACACCAGGTGAATTGGGGGCCCGAGAACCCTAGGTCAAGCAATCCAGCATCTGGAATGAAAGTCCTGAATTTCAAAATGCCAGCTGAGCCCCTAGGCAGTCTGCCCCTTTTTTTCATTGGCCCCCATAATGCAATTGAAATCTCCAGCAAGGAGGGAAGGAACTCCCTGAGCAAGCAGAGGTGAAGCTCAGACCAGAGAATGCGCCTCTCCCAAAAATCAGTGCTAGCATAAACTCCCGATAGGAGCTAGGGGCCAGAAGTCCCCTCAGATATAACAAGGGCAACTTGCTGATTGCACCGATGGAATGCATTCACTCTGATAGAGGTATTATTCCAAAGAGCCAGAATACCTTTAGAAAGTCCTATGACTCCACTGCATAAGAAGACCAAAATTTGGAAACTTATCCCCTAAACCAAGCTAAGCTGTCACTCGATAATCAGGTTTCCACAAGAACACAGATATCAAAATTATATAACTGCATAAGTCTGCCAAAGGAGGAATGAAATGAAGGTTTCCGAGCTCCTTTGACATTCCAAGTAAGTATCTTCATTTAATAGTTAGAGTGGGTTGGGACTCATCCTGGTTCTCTATCATATCATTACAGAAAAGCCCCAAATAGTCAGGGTACCACCCTCAGATTCCTGACTAGAGCACTCCACTATTTGGGAATCCTCCATAATTACTGCATAGTCCATTCGTGAGGACGGGGACATGCCCAGGGGATCTGTCCTCGCCCCAGAATGGCTTCCTTAAGGCAAGAAACAATTGAGTCATATCCACAACCCTCCAATTGAGGTGGCTGGGCATGTACTTCCTTCACCACACTTTGACTACAGTTAGACTGATCACCCATGTCAGCCCAAATCGCAGCACCCAGAGCTGGCTCCTGATAAGCCGAGAAAGTATATGTATCCTGAGTGATGACTGAACCAGAAGGGATCACTTTACCTTTCCTCTTCTCATTTTTGGAAATTACACGTTGGGTTTGACCCTTCGTAGGCCCAGGGGTTGGCATTCTTGCGCACCGTAGGCCGCCCGGCCCACATATACTTACCCAAAAGAGCAAATGGATTTTTTGAAATAAAGTTGGACTTCGAATTAGTTTGTGTAGCTTTGATCTCTGCTTGTGCAGCATTCCCCCCATCAGTTGGAGTTTTAGAAGCGGCACAACCATCTTCCATTGGCACAACAATTGGGATATCAGGTGAGCCGACACGGCCCACAGCCAGTGGCACAGCTCCAGTCACCTGAGAGGCACCCTCTTTCACTAGCACGACACCACTCCCTGCATGGCCATTAGCCCCCACTACAAAAGAAGTTTAGAAGACCCGGCATGGCCTGCATCCACTGGCACAGATCCAATCACCCGAGAGGCCATATTCACTCCCTTAGTTGCCATGCTCGGCACAGTAGCAAGAGTCTGACCGGTCTTCTGAAGGCGCCAGCGAGCCACCTTAACCGGCATTTGCCACCCTTCGCTGGCGCCGAGCGAGAGACTGACCCAGCCGTATTAGGCTGAACATGGACATGGACCTTCCTCCTTGGTTCAGAAGCTTGGCCAAGGGAAGCCCTTCGCTGCCCACAACTGCCATCCAAGGCCTAAACTTGAAACTAGTGGCAGAGGCTTCAGGCTCCGACGAAGACGGACAAGAGAAGTTCAGATGTAGAGAGCTGCATCTAGGGCAGATGCCATCCAAGTGCTCGTAGGCATACTGTTGCCAAAATGGAGCACAAGTTTTCCTAACTCTGCACCCAGACGAAGAGGCCGTCGCAAATCAACGTGCATGCATGCCCGGTTAAAGCTACCCCGGATCTTCTCCTTGGTTGATGCATTGGAGAAGGCAAAGAGTCCCAGCCGAAGCAAGATGGTGCTCAGAATTCCATCTGACCAGAACTCAATTGGTAAGTTCAGCAGCCTAATCCATAGTAGGGCCGAAGAAACAAGTCCGAAGTGGGATGAACTCTGTTCTCCAAGCCTCGATGGCAATTGGTTGCCCATTGACAACCCATGGCCTCCGTATCCTTAGCAATTTGATCGAAAAATCGAAGGATGTGGCACTTATGGGCAAGACTAATCGCTGCAATTTCACCGGCAACACTTGCTCGCATGAGTCACAGATGATAGCATTCGATGGAACCCAGCGATGAAAGCTTCTCGCGAGGAAGGCTGTCTTTTCCCATCCACTCGCTTCCACTTCCAGAGCTTCGGTGGCACTTGGACAATCTCGGAAAGCTTCGCTTAAGCTCAGTCACCTTCGTAGAAGGGGAGGGAGTAACCCAAATTATCTGCAACCGTCTTCATGGCATCCGTTCCCCCTTAGCATCATCCATACCATTAGAAGAAAGGGAGACTGTATTCTTCATCTTCCAATGAGTTATGCTGCTATTGCATACTCTATGTTGTGTTGATTTTTCGATGGTGAATTTTATCGATAGAAAGCTTTTTAGGTAGGTCACTTGATTATTGCCTAGACCTGGCACGACTGGCCAAGCCTGCGGCTCACTGGATCATATCGTGCCACGTTGATATGGCAGAAATCCTGTTGTGGGTCATGCAGCATGGTACACTAGACCTAAAGGCTGTGTTTGATGCAGGAAATAAGGCGCCCTTATTTCGGCTTATTCCCTCAAACAAGATGAAAAGAGCGGGGTCCCACTGGAATTCTATTCCAATCAACCCTCCTTATACCGATTTCTTATTCCATGATACCCATGGAATAGCTCCTATTCCCACTGTAGCTATTCCAGAGGCACCGATGAAATTAAATTAAATAAATTTATTTATAATGTCATTTAAATAAATTAAATAAATTAAATAAATTTATTTATAATAATTTAAAATTAAATAAATTAATTAAAATAATAAATTAAGTATGTTATTTTTTTCTTATTAGTATAAAATAATTTATTAAGTATGTTCTTATATTTTTTATTAATAATAATTAATTTATTACCTTATTTATTAATAAATAATAATTTATTCAAGTCATTTTAAAAAATAAAAATTGATAAACCATTTTTATTAGAAGGGGTATTCTTGAAATTTTTGAAAAATTCTTCATCTATTCCTACTAGAATACATGCTTATTCCCATATCATCCAAACATCATTTGGAATAACACTGCATTAATTGCACTGAAATAACATGAATACCAGATTTTCATCCAAACAGAAATCTGGAATAACAAGGGGAAATAAGCTATTCCTAGAAATTCGTATTCTATTTTTGAATAATTTTTGACATCAAACACTACCAAAGAGTTTCAATACGACCCATAGGCTTGCGGGGCAGGCGTGTTATCCCACCGCCCTCCCTAGATAATTTTTTAAAATATTTTTATATTGATATAATGAGCTGATCAATTTTATTTGATTTTTAAAATTAATTTTATAAAAATTAAAATAAATTAAATTAAATATCTGTACCTTTGCGCATTCATAGGTTGGAAGATGGCTTATCCTGGCAATCAGCCGTGTTGTTTATCCTTTTCTCTTTTTAAGTCGTCTAAAGTGAGTTTCGTCTTTTATCTTGTGTCTGACACGATTCTATTATGTTATCCTACGTACGATCCCATCACGTTGTGATACGTTAAGTTGTCGGGCTAAACGGATTAATCTGTTATATAATTTTTTATTTTAAAATTAATGTTAAAAATTTAAATAAAAAAAATAAATATATGTATTTTTATTTTATTTTATTTTTTTTGAGGGAGGATGAGAGGGGCTTGTGGCATGAGTTGCGGCGTCACTCCTTTCATGTGATTTTCTGTTTGTGATCTTTTACTTTTTGTTCATTTGGAGGAAAGTTATTTTCATCCTTTATCTTTGGTCTTATATTCTATCTTTTGTGATATACTTATTTTTTAAGATAGATGAACATTCTATTATTTTGGGCTTCAACAAATATTTTCCTTGTCATCGCATTAAAGGGTTAGTAAATTACGAATCATGATTGCAAGTATAAGATAATGATTTTCATGTATTTACTACTATAACAAAATATCATTATTATTTAATTTTTAAAATTAAAAAAAATTAAAAAAATATAATTTAAATAAAATATTTTATTGGATAATAAAGTTGATTTTTTATTGGTTGATGAAGTATGTTTTAGTTTTTTTAATAAGAATATTACATATTTTATCAATACTACTGCCTTTATTGTTACTATCCGGACATGTAGAGGATTTTTTTAATTTTATTATATTTTTAATCATATATATATTATATAATAAATTAATATTTTAATTTACTAGTATCATTATATAATAAATTAATAATTTTATTTTTAAACTTTCTTTTATTTATAATGGTTTTAAACTTTGCTTTTATTTATAATGCACCCCCCTCCAAAAAAAAAAAAAGCTGCTATTATAAACTAAACAAAAAAAAAAACTATAAGCTATAACAACCAATATTATCATATGAAATATGTTATATTTTAATATTATAATATTATAAAAATCATTAATATTATAATATAACTTATTTTATTAATGTAATTATGGAACAAACTATATTAATATCACACGTGTTATATTAAAGTTATAATTTGTTGGTAGTAGAATTTATATTATAAAATTTAAAAAATAAAATTGAATAACTTTTTAAATTATTTTTATATAAAGGTAAAATAGTAAATTTATAATAAATATTCTTTCTATTTTATTGCATATATAAATACATAAATAGAACTAGCATTTTAATCCGTGCTTAATTCTCAACTTAACTTTAAACAGATATGGGAATCATCGTGTTCATTTTATAGCATTCCTTTCTTTGATTCTATTTCTGCTCCGATTTCATCATAGCACACACATTTGTAATATAATACAATAAATGCAAAGTAATAAAGTAATGCACTATAATATATATTAGTATATATAAAGGATATAATTAATGATATTACTTCATATCATTTTATAATTCTTTTATTGCTATATGCTATCATTTTATGGCATCAATGATAAATGTTGACTTGTTGGCAGTATAAATATGAAAAATACTTTCTTTCATATAAATTTATAGGATAACATCAAATTTATAATGATATTATAGTGTCAATAATGGTTATTATACCGTTCTTTGCTACTTTTCTATGTCAACTCTTAATAGATATTAAGCTATCAGCTCCAAGTAAATAGAGAAATGATGGCAAGAGAACATCTCACAAGTCACTCTAAAATTATGTTAAGTCTACTAATATTAACAAGCTTAAACAATGAAAATAGATAATAAATGCTATCAAGAAAGCAAGTAATCAAAATGTAAGAAACGATTGGAATTTTAAAACACAACTTGACTTAAAACTTGAACCATTAGGTTTGGAAACCAACCATATACATAAGTCCTTCCTCTCGTGACCTTAAACAATTTCATTTCATACAGTACAAGAAAAAACACAAAGTTCTGAGGATCAACCTAGTCCCAAACCAGTAGGCAAATGGACCTATACAAAACATTAGTGCTTGGCATAATAACCCATAGGAAATTTTTTTTTTTAGTTAAGGCTCTCATAGTCGTACATCAACATGAGGCTATAGGCTACATAAATACCTTTCATCCACAAGCATAAGCCTTTCACAAATATCATAATATCATTTTTCATTGACTCCTGCTACCTTCCCTCTTTCATGAGAGACAGGTCTGATCCATCCATGAAATTGAATTGAGTTAGATTCTCGGTTGAATTCCATATTTAAAAGAGTAAAAGTTAAATTAGCAAATCATTATTGAACCATGGGCCTCATCATTTTATTGATATTTTAAGCCAAAAAATATGGAAGTGCTAATCCCATCTCACTTTTATTTTTTCAAATCTAATGGAATCCCATTCTAGCCCCATCTATTTAGATCACCCTATGTTTCTGAATTTAGGTTACGTTTGGTAGCCGGTAATCTATCCAGATTATCGTTAATTTAAATTGCGCCCACCAAATAACTATATTAGTATATTGTTAATAGTAATCTATCTTGTAGTGGTAATCTGGATTACTTCTCATGAGGTAATCCAGATTATCTTAGAAGGAGGTGGTTATCCACATTATCGAAGATGTTATAATCTGATAAATTTTTTTTAACAAAATTGTCTCCCTTCTTTTCCGTAAAAATAAAATCATCCCCTTCTCTTTCGTAAAAATAAAATCATCCTTTCCAAACACTGCTTCACTTATCCTCTCACAGTGCCTACCCTTGCCGTGAGATACCATCACATTACCTCCGGAAACATCGCCACCATTCTAGCCATCACCGATGATCAGGATGATCTTTTTTTTCATCTAAAACTCCTTCCTTCCTTCTGCCTCCGTCTTGCCAGCCCCTTCCCGCCCCACCTCCATCTCACTGTCGCTCCCTTTTCCTTTTCCTCCTCTCGCCCGTTCATTGGTATTTGAAAATTTAATATTATATGATTGATAATCTGTTTATCATATCAAATATGGTAATCAATATTACTATAATATTACTTGTGTATATCAAATACAATAATCAATAATATTTTGTAGGTAATTCATATTATCATTCAGAATTACCTGATGATGCACTAAATGCAATCTTAATGAATCCTATTATAATCCCATCAAATGATCCAAGTGCATATGGATAGGACTAAAATATAGGCTTTGTTCTGATCGTACTAGTTTGAACCAATTTCTAATCAAATCTTAAATCAAGCTTGAGATTGTTTGGGTCTAGCTTGGTCCTAAAAATATAGTCTGAATAAATTTTGGCGGGATATAAAAGCTGAGCAATAAAACTGGCTCAGACCATAAAAAATTCATACTACATGCTTGTTCTCTCTCTCTCTCTCTCTCTCTCTCTCCCCCCTCAGCTTCATCTGTTGTTCCCTCTCTAATCTCTCCTATTTAATTTATTTATCTTTCCCCTCTCTAATCTCTCCCGATCTATTTTAATTTTACTTACTCTTACAATTATATATGTCTTTTAATCCATTTTTACTTTTTACCTTGTGATATAATTTCTCATATGCCTTACATTTAGCCTTCCATACCATCTTTGTAACTTCTTTCTTAACCATTTTATAATTTTCATATGCTTCTTCATTCTTACATTTAAATAGTTTTCTATAGCACTATCTTTTTACCTTAATTATTAATTAAACTTTCTTATTCTACCACCAAGCTTTTTTATCATATGCTTCTTTTTCTTTTGACTCTCCTAATGCCTTTATAGTTATTTTTGTAATACTATTAGCCATCTCTTTCTATATGGTATTAATCTCTCCATCTATATTCTATTTTCCTTTCTTTATCATTCTATCTTTAAAATTTATTAGTTTCTCTCTTTTCAAATTCTACCATCTAATCTTGAATTTTTATATCTTGTACTTTCTCTCCTCTATTTTTAAATAGATACATCCGTAACTATTAATTTATGTTGTATGTTAGACCCTCACCCGGTATAACCTTATAATTTTTACAAAATATTCGATTAATTTTTTTTAGTAAGGAAGAAATCTATGATTATGTCCACATTTAAAAGTTATCAAATAAGAGTCCCTCTTTTTAAAATATATATTAGCAATACTAAATTATATGCCATCGTAAACTTTAAAATATCATTTCCTTTGTCATTTCTATCTTACAATCTATAACGTCAGTGTACTCTTTTAAAATCTATATTATACTTTCTTAATATCCATTCAAATCTTCTCTAATAATTTTTTTAATAGGAATCTTTCGAATTAGTCTATCGACATCCTCGCAAAACTTTGCTTTATTACACTATCCAAACCTATTTGAGGAGTATTAGTAGTAATAATATTTATTGACTTCTCATCTATCACTAATTAATGAAAATTATTTTATCTTGTATTCTCTTGATATCTACAACTTCATCTTTTAAGCTTTTATTTATAATAATTTTTACTTTATTTTTATTCCTATCTTTGCCTATATATCAAAATTTAAAACTATTAATCTCTTTTGCTTTTTTACCTATTCACTTGTTCTCCCGTAAGTAAGCTAAGTTAATTTTTCTTCTAGTCATTATATTTATCAGTTCGTCATTATATCTATTAGTTCTATTAACTTCCTTATTAATGACCCTATATTCCAAATTGCTAAACATATTTTATTTATTTAATTTAATTTTTATTTTTATTTTTTTAGACTAACTTCTTTACCTACATCCATTTATGAAAGTAAGAACTCTTGATTATTTTTTGTTACAACCAGATGCTGATGTGACGTGCCACTTCTGGGACCGCCCTAGCTACTCTTGTCATTTCCATCACATTCGAAGTCCAATGCAGTATCTCTTTTTAAGATGCTATATATTTTGAAGAATGTTGTATCTTTATTGATTTTTTCTATTAAATTCATGTTCATAGAGTATATCTATAATTTTATACTCCCCTAACCTACCACAACTCTCCTTCTTTATCTAAGATTGGGATTGTCTATGCATAAAAAACTTATAAATAAGTAAAGTTATACACAAATTTGAGTATCTTCTTTTTGCCTTCTTTTAAGATGCCCTCTACTTGAATTTATTAGAGCCAGAGCAATTTGAATCAGATTTGGAAGGCCAAGTTCGATCAAATCTTCCTTTGTGGTTCCTGTTTTATGATATTTTGAAAGGGGGTGTTTCTTAGTATGTTTTATGATATTTTGAGTCAGATATGATTTAGTTTCCCCGTAATCTCCTTTCTCGGTTCCTCCCATCTTCGATCACAGCCTTTTAACCTTAATAAATATATAGTTTCCTTATTTGGCAGTGTAACATGATAAAAATAAAAATATTTTTAATTTTTGAGCTTCAATAATTAATTATTTTTGGTTGATTCTTTTGTTTTTTCGCTGAATAACATTTTTTGGCATTTTTTTAATCCAACTATTATTTTATTTTCTAAGGTTTCTTCTTTTTTCTACAAAGAATAGATTTTTAGTTAAAAATTAATAACTTTTTGGCTAAATTATAGAATTAACCCTGATAGTGGTACTTAAGGGGTTATGTCACTTTGATCTTTGAACTTTAAAAAATTATAAAAATAATCCTAAACTTTCTATTTTGTATCACTTTGATTCGTTAAATAGAGAAGACGCTATTTATTTTTATCCTAATCCTATGTGGCAGCATATGTAGCAGCACATATGCCATCCAAGTGGTAAAAATAAATTTAAAATTTATAATTAACCTGTCTACTCGTTATTTAATTATTTAAAAAAATATTAAAAAATAAAAATAATCTCTTCTTATCCTGATTTGTTCTAACTTGTGAGTGCTCATGCGCCTGCTGCGCTCCCCATAGGGCAAATTAGGGTGGAAGGAGATTATTTTTATTTTTTTATATTTTTTTAAATTATTAAATAATGGATTAACGGGTTAGTTATGGATTTTAAATTTATTTTTACTATTTGGATGCTACGTATGCCGCTACGAATGCTGCCATATATGATAAAAATAAACGAAGTATTCATTATTTAACGGTAGGATCAAAGTGATACAAAACAGAAAGTTTAGAATTATTTTTATAACTTTTTAAAGTTTAAGAATCAAAATGATACAACTTTCTAAGTATAGGAGTTAATTCTTTAGTTTAGCCAAATAATAATAACCTGCCCATCGAGAGTTCTCACCAAATCCAGTAGATGATTTGGACGGTAGCATCATCTCTTGGTGCACTGGGATTTAGTAGTCTCTTGGTGCACTGGGATTTAGTAGTAGTAGAGTAGAAGGGGAACTCTTCCAGACTGATCGGTCCTAACTCTAGCGTAGACAATCATCTTGTAATTTTATTTATTTAATTTGGGTAAGCAAAACAGAACCAAGTGACATTCTGTTAGCAGTATGTACATGGCCTGGCATCAGCCTCCACGCAAGTTCATGAGATCTGAAGGCCAATTAGCCCCTACATGGTTTGTTATCGTTAATGGTTTTTGTGGTCCTCCAACTATATATATATATATATATTAAATATATATCTTAGAAAATAATATTTATGGTACATGACAGACTATATTTGGTGTAAAAAATATTTCAAAAAAAAAAAAATTTAGGAGTCAAATCTGGGAGGCGAATATAATCACTGACCTAAAGAAGATTTAATCCCCTACTCGTCAAAAGATAAATTGGATCATACGCTCTCCCCCAAGGTGCAACTCAGAAGCCTAAAACTTCAATGTCCGTTGGTGGCACGATCTCAACAGGACGTCGATTAATTGTCTTCAAAAAAAAGTTGAAAGAAGGGAGAGTAGTGAATTTTTTTTTATTTTTTTCTCCTTTGAAAAGCTGGGGTGGAGGCCTATTTATAGGTTTTTTTTCTTTTTTTTTTCCTCAACCGCATGCATTTTTTTTTAAACGGGCACACGTGCATATTTTTTAAAATGGGCATGCATTTTTTTAACTCTCGATAACACTTTGGCGTTAACAATCCCCCACAATAAAAAAATAAAATAAAAGAATAATAAACAAATAATTAAAAATTTAATATTATTAAATTCAATAAGTAATTTTAAAAACTTTAAAATTTTACTGTGCTTAGTGCAAGTACCTTCTAGGTTTGAACTTGTATTTAGTATAAAATACACACAGTATGAAGATGAGCTGATCATAATGGGGGTTAGCGCTATCGAGGCCATGCGCTTGCCTTGATTTTCATGAGAGTTATTAGGAATTCGTTCCGGTCCCATAGTCGCGGCCTCACGACTACTCTCACTAAGGTAGATCCTCCAAGGGTACGTGTAACAGAATCGTACCTCACTGAACTTACAGTCTTGGATCTATTAAGAGCTATGCTCAATCTAATCGTCACAATAAAGCACCACACCATAGGGATAGGGTGGAGACAAACTCTTAAAATGGTGCTTCCATACATCACCTCAGAGATCATTTTCCTTTGAACCTTAACCATGGGGTTGCCATGACGGAAGGAACCCACTCTGATGACTAATATATAGGCTTAAGCCCCATCCCCCTCGATGTCTCAAATACCGCAGCCTTCAAAAGGCCTTTGGTTAAAAGATCTGCCACATTATATTTTGATCTTATAAATTACAGTGATATTGATTCTTTCATTTTATTTCTTATAGATTTATACTTGATTAGGATATGATTATTCATCTTTTTATTAGTTGTCTGTTGATTTAACAGATCAATTAGAGCTCTACAATCACAATTTAAACAAATTTAAAAAATATTTGTTGAAAGAATATCTATATCATTTATTAAGTTTTTTAGCTATTGTGCTTCAGTGCATGTAGTGTCAATAGCTATTAGCTCAGATTTTAGAGTGCTTCTAATGATTATAGTTTGTTTTCATGAGCCCCAAGATACTGCAACTCCTTCTAATAGGAAGAGATACCCAGTGGTGGACTTAACATCGAATTTATCTGTTACCCAATTAGCATCACTATACCCCTCAATCACTTCAGAATAACCTGAATACACTAAAGAGTAATTTATGGTTCCCTTAAGATATCTAAAAATTCTTTCTAGGGCTTTTCAATGTTCTTCACTATGATTGCTAGTATACATACTTAGTCTGCCTACTGCATAAGCTATATCCGAATGAGTTCTATTTGAAATATATAATAGGGATCCTATTCTTTGAGAATATTCTAATTGATTAATAGGTTCTCCTAAATTTTTAATTAAATGAGAGTTATGATCATAGGAGGTAGAGATAGGATTTAAATCATAATATTCAAACTTTTGAAGCATTTTCTTTATTAAGTGTGCTAGACTTATTGCTATTCCATTATCTAATCCATTAAGTTTCATTCCTAGAATTACATCAGCTTCTTCTAGGTCTTCCATATCAAAATTATTTGATAAGTAGCTTTTAGTTTCTTGAATTACTTTTAATGATGTTCCTAAGAGTAGTATATCATCTACATATAAGCATAGTATTATAAAGTAAGTATCCTGTCTTTTATAATATACACATTTGTCATATTCATTTATTTTAAAGCTATTTTTTAAGATAATTTCATCAAACTTAATGTGCCACTGTCTAGGAGCTTGTTTTAAACCTTAAAGAGATTTGATTAATTTACATACTTTATATTCTTGTCCTTTTACTTCAAATCCTTAATGTTGGTTTATGTAAATTTCTTCTTCCAATTCTCCATTTAAAAATACAGTTTTTACGTTCATTTGATGACTTATTAATTTATGAATTGAGGCTAAGGCTATTAGAGTTCTCAGGGTTGTTATTCTTGCTACGGGAGCATAAGTATCAAAATAATCTATGTCCTTTTGATTAAATCCTTTTCCTACTAACTTAGCTTTATATCTTTCTATTGATCCGTTTGGTCTTAATTTTCTTTTAAAAATCTATTTTGTTCCTATAGGTTTGCTTTCAGGAGGTAAATCAGTTAAAATCCAAATCTTATTTTCTATGATTGATTTAATTTCACTATCTATAGCTTCCTTCCAATATGATGATTCTGAGATGTCATTGCCTCATCGTATGTAGAAGGATCATCTTCTATTAAGAATGTGAAGAAATCTTTACCAAAATATTTTTTAAATCTTTTTCTTTTGATTCTTCTTAATTCTGATTCAGTTTCTAGTTCTGGTTCTATGGATTTAGAGAAAGATGGTTCAGATTCCAGGGGTCTAGAGATTTTACTCTTAAATGGAATTATATCTTCAAAGAAGGAGGCATCTCTAGCTTCTAAGATTGTGTTGTCATATATGTTATTAATCTCTAATTTTATTATTAAAAATCTGTAGGCATTGCTATTTTGGCATAGCCTATAAATACAACATCTAAGGTTTTGGATCCTAGTTTTCTCTTTTTGGATTCAGAAATATTAACCTTAGCTAGACACCCCTACACTTTAAGAAAGTCTAGGTTAGGTGTTCTTCCTTTCCAAAGTTCATAGGGAGTCTTACCACTATCCTTAGTAGGTATTCTATTTAGGATGAAGCAAGAATATAGAAGAGCTTTCCCTCACAAGTTCTCGGGTAAGCCAGAACTAATGAGCATAGAATTTACCATATCCATAGGGGTACGGTTCTTATGCTCAACTACATCGTTGGACTATGGAGAGTAAGGAGTAGTCAGTTGATGAATTATCCCATGTTCTTGACAGAATTGAGAAAATTCATTCAAGGTATACTCCCCTCCTCTATCAGATCTAAAAATTTTAATTTTTCTTTATTGTTTATTTTCTACCTCACTCTTATAAATTTTAAATTTATTAAATATTTTACTTTTAGATTTAATTAGATAACAATAACAATATTTAGAAAAATCATCTATAAAGGTCACTAAGTACCTATTGCCACCACGAGTTACAATCTTGGTGGAGTCACAAACATCATTATGTATTAACTCTAAGATTAACAAATTTCTTTTAACTGATTTGAATGGCTTTCTTGGTTATTTAGATTCAGCATATATTTCGCATTTAGATGTATCTAGATTCGATTTAGGAATTAGTTTTAATTTCATCATGTATTCTGACCTTTCTTATGTGCACATGACCCAACCTGGCATGCCACATATTTTGATTAGACTTATTCACAAGATAGATTTGATTATCAGCTTTATTAATAAAAAGATTTATTACATTCAGTTTGAATAAGCCTTCACTTACATATCCTTTTCCTATGAAGACATTATTCTTAATTATTACAACTTTATTACAATCAAGAACAATTTTGTATCCTCTTTGAACTAGTTGAGACCCACTGACAAGGTTCTTCCTAAGATCAGGAATATAAAGCACATCCGTCAATGTGAGAACTTTTTCTGATGATATTTTCAGGTTTACTCGACCTTGTCCCTCGACCCTGGCAGCTATGTTGTTCCCTAAGGTCACACTTCCTCCACTTGAGTTCTAAAAAGTAGTTAACCAGGAGCAATCAAAACAAATATGAATTAGCTCCTAAATCCAACCACCAATCAAGGTTGGAAGAAGTAAGATTTATTTCAGGGTTCAAGTTCACTAACCTAAGGATGGAATCATCTTGACCTTCAACTATGTGAGCTTGGGGTCCGAAGGAAGCAGAAGGTTTGTGAAAGGGCTCCTTTTTTCGATGAAAGCCGTCTCTCGCAAGATGATTTGACCTTCCACACACGAAACAGAATCTTTTACTTGGACCTTCGGTAGGCTGGCTAGGTCTAGTATTATGGATTTTAAATGTTTCACCCTTGGGTTTGAACTTGTTGGGTTTAGGATGGTAAGGTTGGTTTGATTGTTTTTTGAGGTTCGATTGAAATTTAGGCTTTGACCTTTGTTTAGGATTGTTGTTGGTCTGGTATTGTTCGATTAGGTTGGCTTGGACACTTGGAATTCTAGTTTGATGGGTTTTAGACCTATGTTAGTCTTCTATCCTGATTGAGTTTAGAAGTTGAGCCAAAGTTAGCTCTCCTTGCTTTTGAAGCTGACTTTTGACAAAGCCATTCTAAGGAGGCATTTTATCTAGGAGGCTGAAACTTTAAAACCTTCGAAGAATTTGCCTTCATTGGCCTGAAGTTTCCTAGGGTGTTCTTAAAATTTATGAATTTGGTCATTGATAGGTGTGTCATCTGCCATATTGAATCTAAGGAATAATACGGTGTTAAATCGTTCTACTCCAGCATCATCGAGTCCATATTCAGACTCAAGGGTATCCCATAATTCCTTCAAATTCTTAGCCGATAAGTAAATGTCGTAGAGCAAGTCGGATATGGTACTAAGGATTCTACATTTATATAGGTAATCCTCTTCAGGAGTAGTGGTTGTCATTGAACTAAAGGAATGGGTAGACTTGTCAATCATTGACCAAAGACCTAAGGTAGTTAGCCAAAACTTCATTTGGCTTTGCCACCTCATAAAATGGGATCCATCAAATTTTTTCGGTATGAGAATAACGATGTCATCCCTAAGGGTTGCCATGGAATCCAAGTTAGGTTCAGAGAAAAAAATCTGAAAAATAAAAATGACTTTGTTACGAATTTGTTTGAATAATTCAAATATTTTTTTAAATTAAATTAAATTATTTATCAAATTTTAAATTAATTTTTTTATACAACAAGAGAACCATTTATTCCGCTATAAGTGAAAAAAATTATATTAATATATATATATATATATATATATGCAAGGCAAATAAATTATAATTAATTTGTAAAAATCTCCTTTAGATTGTCATCGTTAATGGTTTCTGTGATCCTCCAACTAGGAATATATATGTGTATATATATATATATATATATATATATATAAATATATATTTAAAAATAATATTTATGATGTGTGGCAGACTATATTTGATGTAAAAAATATTCAAAAATAATAAAAGAAAGTTTAGGAGTCAGGCCTGGAAGGCGAATATAACCACTGTCTTAAAGAAGATTTGGTTCCTTCTCGTGCAAAGACAAATTGGATCATACGCTCTCTTTTAAGGTACAATCTGAAAGCCTAAAACTCCAACCGTCCGTTGGTGGCACGATCTCAATAGGACGTCGATCATCTGTCTTTAAGAAAAAGTTGAAAGAAGGAATATGAGAGAGTAGTAAATTTTTTTTCATTTTTTCTTCTTTGAAAGGCTAGGGTGGAGGCCTATATATAGGGGTTTTTTTTATTTTTTAACCAATGTGCATTTTTTTTAAAACGAGCGTGCGCGCATTTTTTTACATGGGCATGCATTTTTTTTAACTCCAGATAACGCTTTGGCATTATTGAAGGGTAAAATCGTCATTGCATTGATAACCGTGCAAGAGGTTAGGTCATCCCTGACTCCTACTTGCTGCGCGGTGCCTGCGAGAAATGAACCAACCATTATACCTCAGTGGATCGAGGCACCTTAGCCTCTCGGCGAACCAAGGATTCCCCGAGTACAGATTATATCTCTATGCCTCGCTAGCCGAGCTATCCCTATCTCTCGGCCCCAGCCCAAGCGATCCCTATCTCTCGGCTCTAGCCCGAGCTATCCCTATCTCTCGGCCCTAGCCCGAGCGATCTCTATGCCTCGCTAGCCGAGCTATCCCTATCTCTCGGCCCCAGCCCAAGCGATCCCTATCTCTCAGCTCTAGCCCAAGCTATCCCTATCTCTCGGCCCCAGCCCGAGCGATCTCTATGTCTCGGTCCTAGTCCGAGCGATCCCTATCTCTCGGCCCCAGCCCGAGCGATCCATATCTCTCGGCCCAAGCCCGAGCGGTCCATAACTCAGCCTGCCCGAGCAATATCAACACCTCTGCGGAATCAAACCATCCTTACGCCCAGCTTACTCCTTTTTCATACCTCGGCAAACCAAGCCTTTCCATACTTCAGCGGATCAGGCCATTCTCTGTGCCTCGGCCCGACCGAGGCACTTAGGCACCTACCTCTGCAGAACCACGATGACCGAACAAGGATCCACATAGGTAATCATGCCTATACTACCAGAAACAACCTAGAGCTATATGATCGCTGAATCTCAAAGCGTCGGATAGCCCTCTTGGCCGTCGATCCTCTAACTAACCAGATATGGATCCTACCGGCCTCACAACAGCCTGATTCAAATCAGCCTCGAATCCTATTGGTCCATATAGCAACACAGGAGGGGGGGGGGGGGGGTGAATTGGGTTTTTCAAAAATTAAACTCCTTTTAAAAAACAATCCCCCAGCGGAAGTGAAAACTTAGATGTATACAAATTAAAACAGAGTGTGCAAAGATAGAGAGTAAGAGACAAGGAAACAATCACTGCAAACACAAGAAGTTTTATAGTGGTTCGGTGTACCTATACCTACATCCACTCCCAAGTACCTCTTGGGTCCACACTTTAATCAATCTGATTACAGCATAGTTGTTTTACAAGCTCACAACTCAAACTAGTTGTTTTCCCGGGTGCACAACGAACCCAGCTGGTTTTCAAGGCTCACCAGCACACAACCTTACAACACAAGCAACAGCTTGCACAAGGCTAACGGCCTCAATGGAATCAATCCTCTGATTGACCCAGCAAACAATATCGTTTTTACAAATTTAAAAGCTCCTCCAATGAGCAAATATACAATAACAATAAAGAGATAGGAATCAAAGCCTGATTTGCAGATCTTGGTGGCTTGCTTCTTCTCTTCTCTTAAGTGAATCTTCCTTTAGAATGCTCTTGAAGCTCCGAAGATTAGAAAGCTAGGGCTTACTTCTTCTTTTGGGATTTCTTCAAAATAGAACAAGGGATGCTAGAAATCTCTCTCTTTTCTTTTGGGAGATCAGTATAATCTTTCCTTTCGAATCTTCCCTCTTTTCTCTTTGATTTTTTGATGGATTTCATTCTTGTTTTTTTGATTTTTCTCTCCTGTTTTCTTGCTTGTCCTCCTTTTTTGGATACAATAAAACCTCTTCTTATATATTCTTCTTAATCCATAAATAGCCAAAAACTATCCGTTAGAAACAAGTGTAAGAAGGATTAGAACCAAAAAGGGTAATAGCCATTGGGATTAAAAAGATAAAGATAAAGTTTAGAGACGTTCTGACAGTTCTGGAGTCATTTCTGACAAACTGGAGTCGACTCTAACTTTTCTGGAGTCGGCTCTAAATCAAAAATCCCCAATCCGCTCGATCTGGAGTCGTCTCTGACTTTTCTGGGGTCAACACAAAAATCTTCTGGAGTCGACTCTAACAGTCTAGGAGTCGACTCTAAATCGTGACCAGAAAAACCATCGTTCTGTCTTTTCTGTTGGAGTCGGCTCTAACAGTCCAGGTGTCGACTCTAAGTCTGTGCCGATTTTTGGAGTCGACTCTGCGATTCCATGTATCGACTCTAATGTCTGCAATCTTACCTTGACATTAGATTCGAACTAGAACTTGATTTTTCTTGTGATTTTGATTAATAAATCATATCATAAACTAAAAAACTAAACCAAAATCATTAGTAACTTCAAATGTTATACTCAATTAGTTTTGTTAATCATCAAAATCAATAATTGGGTCAACAATCTCCCCCTTTTTGATGATGACAAAAACTTTGAGTATATGCATTAAAAATTCATTTGAAATAAGTGTTATAGACATTGTTAAAGCTTTAAAACTTCCTAACAGAGAATTTGATGTCAAGTTTCAAAATGAACTTTAAAAAACATACTTGAGTTCTATTATAAACAGCAATCAAGATGATTTGACATAGAAAATCATTTAACATAGAAAATCGTTAAGCTCCCCCTGCATTAAATAACTCCCCTATGCAAGGTACATGTAAATAAACTAAAATCGATTGATCATACTTGATACCAATTGATTAGAATTTATAAAGTTAAAGTTCTCTCTCCCCTTTTGAGATATAAAGTTAAAGTTCTCTCTTATATTCTTTCATTCTCTCTCCTTTATGCATATACAATTTTCTCTCCCCCTTTTTTGTTATCAGCAATAAGGTGAATTTAAAAATAATATAGTTTATCAGAGCGAGGTTGTTGGTTCATTCAATCATAGAGATAGTAAACTTCATCCATTGTAATTGCTCGTCATAGACAAATTTGCAATAAAAGATAATTATATTTCATTTCAAGATGCATTACATGTGTCTATCAAAATACATTCTCAGTAAAGTACTATATCAATCAGAAAATCCTAGATACAAGCTGACAAAGTATAGTAAACTAGAAATCCTAAGATTCAAAATATGAAAAGCTAATCTTAGGTTTCTAAAAGGTTAGGGTAGGATATGCTTAGATAGGGTATCACTGTAGGAAATGGAAGGTCAAAAATATGCTTGTAGACAATTTTCTTCAGATGACCTATCAGTTCCATAATCTCATCCTTCTGTGATTTCTTAAAGCCTTCAAGACAATCTTCAATCATAGTCATAGCAAAATCTATGTCTCTTCTTAACTGACCAGTAGCATCAAGATAAGCTCTTGATCCATCTGCGATCCCTTCCAACCTTTCAAAATCTTATGAAGCTCAGATGACAAGGTATCCACAGATCGATCCAAAGTAGATGCAATCAAGTCAAGTTTAGAATGGATCTCCTCCTTAAATTGTCTGAAGTCATCTCTCAACTGACAAATATCATTGCTCCTTGACTGTCATACTCAGCTAATAATGCTCTGAGCTGACCAATTTGCTCATCAGAAAATCTCCTAGATACAAATGCTGTCTGAGGTGGAGGTGAAGAATATGTGCTTGGTCCAGCCTCAGAAGGTCCAGCAGTAGATGGTCCCGCAATAGATGGGTCAGGGACTGATGGTCCCGCAACTGATGGTCCAGGGATGTCCTCTGGCCTCCTCAACTCTGGCCTCCTCTGCTCTAGCCTCTCATCCTCCTTTTATCCAATTACCATTTACCTTTCTGAAGCCCATACGGTGAATGGTAGAGACACTGTAGTAGTCTGTATGCCTTAATTTCCTCAGTGGCTCATTGTCCATGATTAACACACCTTGGCTTCTGAATACCAAAGTCAGAATCATACCATATGGCAATGTAGATCTTTTCTTGGTAGCTGCCTCTGCCATATAGCCTATCATCATCCCAGCTAAGTTTACTGGCTGCCCGTAATGATACAATCCATCAGCAAGATGTCTCGCTCTGAGACATACTCAAATCTGCCTATCTTTGGAAATAATATCCTCCCGCAGATGTTGTGAAGAAGCTGAGTTCCAAATTTAGTTGATTTGCCAAAATTTCTCAAACTCAGATACTCTCTCCCCAACATCCTAGATAGGGCACCACCATCATCATGCTGATACTCATTTATCCCAATAGTGGGCATCTCTAACAAATTTCCAAGATCTCAGCAGTGATTACAACTCTTGTTCCTCTCACATAACTTACTAAACCTCCCTCTCCTCTACTCAAATCATTGTAGAATTCTCTTACGAGGGCAGGGTAGGTAGGAACATCCAAGGAACAACTTTCTCCCATCCCATTTCTTTCAATTGACGCCAATAGAGAAACCCTCCGAAGCAAAGAAATTGAAATCAACTTCCTTCCGGTTGTGATAGCCTTACCCGCTAATTGGTCGATGTGAGGAGAAGATGGAGATGGTGGAGAAGCCTCTGAGTGGCAGAAGATGATGAAGATGGCGCTTGCCTCCGAATCGTGCGACGCCTCATGGGAACGGCCGAACCTCCAATGATAGCACGCCTTTTAGGAGCCATAGGATTTGATTGGAATGAGTAATCAAGGGATTTGAAGGGTTTGAGGGGTTGGAATAGGTTTGGAACGGCTTTAGAGAGGATTGGAGACGATAGAATCCATAGGTGTCGACTCCGCCTTATATTTTTGACCTAGGTTCACTTAGAGTCGACTCCCGCAAAGCGAGGTGTCGGCTCCGAACCAGAAATCTGTCAGCGCCCGAATTAGAGTCGGCTCTGCAGAAGCAGGTGTCGGCTCTAATTGCCCAGACAGAACATCAAATAGGAAGGTGTCGACTCCACAAACTGTAGGTGTCGACTCCACAATAGTTTCAGTAAAAAATTCGAATTTCAAGGATCTGAAACTGATCAAATTAATCATCAAACTCTAGATAAGTGTTCCTTAATCAATTGGGGAAACAATGAATCAAATTTCTAGATAAATTTCCTTATTGAACATAGAGGATTTTCAAGAAATTGATGAAGTCTAGATAGTTGTTGTCCTTAAGAGTTTCAGAAAATCATTCTAAAGGATCACAAACTCCTAATTCTCCTCTAAGATAACAAAATCTTTCTTCACTTAATGGTTTGGTAAATATCAGCTAATTGATCATTAGTATTACATATTCAAGACAAACATCATTGTTGGAAACATGTTCTCTAATAAAGTGATGTCTAATTTCTATGTGTTTAGTTCTAGAGTGTTGGATTGGATTTTAGTTAGATTGATGGCACTAGTGTTATCACATCTAATAGGAATTTTATCAAGTGTGATACCATAATCTTCAAGTTGTCGCTTAATCCAAAGGATTTGAGCACAGCAACTTCCAGCTGCAACATACTCTGCCTCAGCAGTGGATAATGCAACCGAATTTTGCTTCTTGCTAAACCAAGAGATTAAGTTACTTCCTAAAAGTTGGCATGCACCACTTGTACTCTTCCTATCTAATTTACAACCAGCATAATCAGAATCAGAATAAGCAATCAATTTCAAAGTTGAGTCTCTAGAATACCATAATCCTACATTTTTAGTTCATTTAAGTATCTAAAGATTCTTTTAACAAAATAAATGTGATTCTTTAGGATTAGATTGATATCTTGCACATAGGCAAACAGAAAACATAATATCTGGCCTACTTGCAGTTAAGTAAAGAAGTGATCCGATCATACCTCGGTAATGCTTCTGATCTACTTTCTTACCTTCTTCATCCTTGTCCAGCTTGCATGAGGGACTCATTGGCGTACCAAGAGGTTTAGCAGATTCCATACCAAACTTCTTGAGTATTTCCTTTGTGTACTTTGTTTGGTTGATGAAAATCCCCGCTTTCTCTTGTTTGATTTGAAGTCCAAGGAAGAAGTTGAGTTCTCCCATCATGCTCATCTCGAATTCTCCCTGCATTAACTTAGCAAATTCTTGACAAAGGAGATTGTTAGTAGCACCAAATACAATGTCATCAACATAAATTTGAACAATTAATAAATCTTTTTCTTTTCTTTTAAAAATAAAGTTTTATCAACATTTCCTCTAGAAAAATTATTTTCAATTAAAAATTTACTTAATCTATCATACCAAGCTCTAGGTGCTTGCTTTAAACCATAAAGTGCTTTGTGTAGTTTGAAGACGTGGTTTGGAAATTCATGATCTTCAAAACCAGGAGGTTGTTCAACATAAACTTCCTCATTTATAAAACCATTTAAAAATGCACTTTTAACATCCATTTGAAATAAGTTGAAATTCATATGACATGCAAATGCAAGCAGTAGTCTAATGGCTTCTAATCTAGCAACAGGTGCAAAGGTTTCATCAAAATCTATACCTTCTTCCTGATTATATCCCTTTGCAACTAATCTAGCCTTATTTCTAATCACCAAGCCATTTTCATCCAATTTATTTCTAAAAACCCATTTAGATCCTATTATAGGGTGATCTCTAGGTCTATCTACTAGGTCCAAACTTGGTTCCTAGTGAATTGGTTTAACTCTTCCTGCATTGCTAACATCCAATAACTATCTTTCTCAGCTTCCTCTATAGTTTTGGGTTCTATATGAGATACAAATGCAAGATGATTATTGATATTTCTCATTGATGATCTAGTCCTTACACCTTGAGATGGATCACCTATGATTAGGTCCTTAGGATGACCATAAGCATATCTCCAATCTCTAGGTAGATCTTTATCATTATGAGCAGTATCAATACCATCATCCTTAGGTGAGTCATCATCCTTAGCTTCAGGTTCTTGATCTGAAGATACATTTAATTTTTCAATACCTCTTTCAATCAAAGATGTATCTTCCTCATCATCAATTTTACCCGAACTTGATGCTAAAGACTCATCAAACACTATATGAATGGATTCTTCTACAACTAAGCTTCTTTTATTAAATACTCTATATGCCTTGCTAGATGTAGAATATCCTAGGAAAATGCCTTCATCAGACTTTGCATCAAACTTCCAAGATTATCCTTACCATTGTTATGAATAAAGCATTCATATGGGAGTCTTCTTAAGGATAGGTCTAATCAGGGCTCTATTTAGGATGTAACATGCTGTGTTTATAGCTTCCCCAAAAATATTTTGGAAGTTGGCTTTCACATAGCATGGTACGGGCCATGTCTTCTAAAGTCCTATTCTTTCTTCTACAACTCCATTTTGTTGTGGTGTCCTAGGTGCTGAAAAATTATGATGTATGCCTTTTTCAAAACAGAATTTTTCAAATAAGTGATTTTCAAATTCAGTTCCATGATCACTTCTAATAGACACTATGGTAGTGTTTTTCTCATTTGTGACTTTCTTAACGAATTTCAGGAATATTGAGAAAGTCTCATCTTTGTGAGCCAAAAACATTACCCAAGTGAATCTAGAGTAATCATCTACTATCACAAGACCATATTTCTTTCCTCCTAGACTTGTGGTTCTAGTAGGTCCAAAAAGGTCCATGTGTAGTAGCTCTAGTGGCCTAGTAGTTGAAACAACATTCTTAGATTTGAAAGAAGTTCTTGTTTGTTTTCCAAATTGACATGCATCACAGATTCGATTATTTTCAAAATTTAAGCTAGGAATACCTTTAACTAGATCCATTTTCAATAGTTTAGAAATTAGGTGTGTGCTTGCATGACCTAATCTACGGTGCCATAGCCAACCAATCTCATTCATCTTAGCATTATTAGCAACTAAGCAATGATTACTTGGAGATAAATTACTCAAATCAATTAAGTACACATTGCCATAACGTTTACCAACAAGAATAATGCTGTTATCAATGGGATTAGTAACAGTGCAAATAGAAGCTTCAAAGGAAACTTTGAAACCTTTATCACACAGTTGGCTAATACTTATCAAATTATGCTTAAGTCCATCAACATATAAAACATTATCAATATGAGTAGATGGAGTAATTTGAATCTTACCAATACCCATGATATGGCCTTGACCATTATCACCAAAAGTAACTACTCCACCTCTTTTCGATTCAAGGGTGATGAATTGATCTTTGTCACCCGTCATGTGTCTTGAGCAACCACTATCAAGATACCACTTTCTTTTCAGTCTGATGGCTGCAAGACACTCCTGCAAAATATTCATATCTTAACTTTAGGTACCCAAGCCTTCTTGGGTCCTTCATGGTTAGATGCAATAAATATTGTTCCTTTGGGAACCCAAATCATTTTCTTTTATCATATGGAGTTTTACACATATAAGATTTATGTCCTTTGTTCCACATTTAAAACAAGTAATATTTGATGATTTTTCAGCATGTACAAAAATATTTTTCAAGGATTTTTGCTTTTTAAGTGGATTATATCCTAATCCAGCTTTATCAAAAATAGCTTTTTGATTGTCCAAAATCATATTAAGTTTGATAGAGCTCAAAGTAAATTTATCAACTATAGGTTTAAGTCTATCAACTTCATTTTTCAAGCTTTTATTTTCTTTTATCAAAAGTTCTTTTTCTACAACATGCTTTTCATTTTCTAAAGATAGATTTTGCATTTGATTTTTCAGATCTTTGTTCTTTGAACTTAATTTTGCAAAATCATCCATCAATGCATAAAAAGCACTATGCAACTCATCAAAAGTAAAATCATCAAGAAAACTTGGACTTACCTCATCATTGTCCGCCATGAAGCATAGATTGGCCATTTCACTCTTCTCTTCCTCTTTGGAACTTGAGCTTTCCGAATCACTCCATGTGGCCATCATTGCCTTCTTTTTGAATCTCCGGATGCCTTTCTTTAGTTGTGGGCATTCAAATTTAAAGTGTCCCGGCTTTTTGCATTCAAAACAGATAACTTCTTTTTCTTTGCCCTTGTCATCATCTTTTCTAGCAAAGGGCTTTTTCTTTTCAAACTTCTTTTTCTTCATGAATCTTTTAAACTTCCTTGTGATGAGTGCCATATCCTCATCATCACTTTCATCTTCAGATTCATGAGGCTCTTCCATATATTCAGAAATCTTAAGAGCCATAGTCCTCTTCTTCTTTGACTCATCATCATCAATATGTTGCTTAACTTGAAGCTCATGAGTCATCAAGGATCACAATAATTCTTTCAGGGGTAGGGTACTTAGATCCTTTGCCTCTTGTATTGCAGTCACTTTAGCTTCCCAAGTCCTAGGCAAGGAACGCAAAACTTTTCTCACAAGATCAGAATTATCATAAGATTTACCAAGACTTTTTAAACCATTAACTATATCAGTAAATCTTGTAAACATATCAGAAATAGATTCACATGCATCCATTTTAAACAATTCATACTTATGAACTAGCATGTTAATCTTGGATTCCTTGACTTGATTTGTTCCCTCATGGGTAACCTCAAGTCTATCCCAGATTTCCTTAGCAGAAATGCAAATAGATATACGATTGAATTCATTTGCATCTAATGAGCAGTACAAAACATTCATAGCCTTAGCATTAAGTTGTGCCAATTTTTTATCATATTCATCCCATTCCGTTTCCGGTTTAGGAATCTCCATGCCATTAATTCTAGTAGTGGGTGTGTGTGGTCCACTGACTATAATGCTCCATAGATCATAGTCAAGTGCTTGAATAAAAATTTTTATTCTAGCCTTCCAATAACCATAGTTTAAACCATTAAACAAGGGTGGTCTATTTGTAGATTGGCCTTCGGAAAAAGATGAACCAGCTTGAGTTACCATGTGGATCTTTGACTCTTGATCGTTAGATCAAATCAAATGAGCACTAGCTCTGATACCAATTGTTGGTCCAGATAGCAACCCAAGAGGGGGGGTAATTGGGTTTTTCAAAAATTAAACTCCTTTTAAAAAATAATCCCCCAGCGGAAGTGAAAACTTAGATGTATACGAATTAAAACAGAGTGTGCAAAGATAGAGAGTAAGAGACAAGAAAACAATCACTGCAAACAGAAGAAGTTTTATAGTGGTTCGGTGTACCTACACCTACATCCACTCCCAAATACCTCTTGGGTCCACACTTTAATCAATCTGATTACAGCAGAGTTGTTTTACAAGCTCACAACTCAAACTTATTATTTTCTCGGATGCACAACGAACTCAGCTGGTTTTCAAGGCTCACCAGCACATAACCTTACAACACAAGCAACAGCTTGCACAAGGCTAACAGCCTCAACAGAATCAATCCTCTGATTGACCCAGCAAACAATAACGTTTTTACAAATTTAAAAGCTCCTCCAATGAGCAAATATACAATAACA
Organism: Calamus simplicifolius; assembly: GCA_900491605.1. Lineage (NCBI taxonomy): Eukaryota > Viridiplantae > Streptophyta > Magnoliopsida > Arecales > Arecaceae > Calamus > Calamus simplicifolius. Next base: position 77,030 of record UESW01002875.1, read on the forward strand.
ATAAAAAGATAGGAATCAAAGCCTGATTTGCAGATCTTGGTGGCTTGCTTCTTCTCTTCTCTTGAGTGAATCTTCCTTTAGAATGCTCTTGAAGCTCCGAAGATTAGAAAGCTAGGGATTGCTTCTTCTTTTGGGATTTCTTCAAAATAGAACAAGGGATGCTAAAAATCTCTCTCTTTTCTTTTGGGAGATCAGCATAATCTTTCCTTTCAAATCTTCCCTTTTTCTCTTTTGATTTTCTGATGGATTTCACTCTTGTTTTTCTGATTTTTCTCTCTTATTTTCTTGCTTGTCCTCCTTTTTTGGATACAATAAAACCTCTTCTTATAGATTCTTCTTAATCCATAAATAGCCAAAAACTATTCGTTAGAAACAAGTGTAAGACGGATTAGAACCAAAAAGGGTAATAGCCGTTGGGATTAAAAAGATAAAGATAAAGTTTAGAGACGTTCTGACAGTTCTGGAGTCGTTTCTGACAAACTGGAGTCGACTCTAACTTTTCTGAAGTTGGTTCTAAATTAAAAATCCCCAATCCGCTCGATCTGGAGTCGTCTCTAACTTTTCTGGGGTCAACACGAAAATCTTCTGGAGTCGACTCTAACAGTCCAGGAGTCGACTCTAAATCATGACCAGAAAAACCATCGTTCTGTCTTTTCTGTTGGAGTCGGCTCTAATAGTCCAGGTGTCGACTCTAAGTCTGTGCTGATTTCCGGAGTCGACTCTGTGATTCCATGTGTCAACTCTAATGTCTGCAATCTTACCTTGACATTAGATTCGAACTAGAACTTGATTTTTCTTATGATTTTGATTAATAAATCATATCATAAACTAAAAAACTAAACCAAAATCATTAGTAACTTCAAATGTTATACTCAATTAGTTTTGTTAATAATCAAAATCAATAATTGGGTCAACAAATCCTAACAACTTTCAGACCTCCTATGACACACTCAAAGAATCAGGTGATCGCCTATAAATAGCACAGTCCTAGATTCTCTAAGGTAAGGCATTCCTGACGCATTCCCAACACTACTCTCATTCTATCTCTGCTCATCCCTTTCCGCCATTAACGCTATGCTCGAAGCTCCCAAAAGGCCACCCTAGAGGGACTCTTCAGCGAGAGCCTTCTCTCCATATTTGTTCATTATTGATCTCCGCTGACTTGAGCGTCGGAGGGTCTTCCGTAGAGGGCCACCCCCAATGCCTTTCGTGTGAGGACTGTTTTGTAGGTCCGCCAAGGAAGGAGCCCAATCTGAAGCTTGACCGTGCCCGAGTCGGAGGATGGATTCCAGCAACAACAAATTAGCGCTAGAGGAAGGGTCCTCAAGTCCCATAAACTTGAAAAAAAGGAGATAAGGATCTCGATCTTGAAAAGAACCCCTCCAATGGCCAATCGAAGAAGGGCTACTTCTGAAGCCCAAAACCAGGTCGCCTCCCAAAGACCTGATCCGGTGAGCAGTGTGGCGCTGCTGCCACCACCAGTTGAGACTCCATCGCCACTACGGCCTCAGTGACCCAGGACCAGTTTGCCACACTGGTCTAGCAGGTCCAAGATCTGACCCATCTGATTCAAGGATGCCCTGAAGCTCTCCGTCCAGCTACTCCTACTCCGCACCTTCCTGAGGAGGCTGCGGCCCCCATTCCCCCAGCAATCTCTTCTTTCGGTCCACATGGAGTCGCGGACCCCCCTCATCGTCCTAAGGGAGCTAGGCCAGCCCCGCAAGGGGTCTGCGACAAGGATCTCCCTAGATCTCGACGGCCCAATCCCTCTCTCCGGTGTTCTCTCACCATGACTCAACCCGTCTCGACATTCTCCTCGCCCAGCCCATCCTACTATGCCCGAAGAGGAGATCCACCGACAGATCCGGAAGATGCGCCAGGAGTTGGACGCTGCCAAGCAGGCCCATCCGCTTCAACATAAGGCGGAGCAGGGCATTCCCTTCTCCAAGGAGATCATGGGGAAGTGATTCCCTCCAATGTCAAGCTGCCCGCCATCGAGCCTTATCACGGATCTTCCAATCCCGACGACCACCTCAGTAGCTTCTGATCGATCATGATGTTCCATGGGACATCAGATGCGATTCTCTTCCGCGCCTTCCCCTCCACCCTTAGAGGGTCCGCTCGAACCTGGTTTAACGCCTTAAAACCAGGTTTCGTTGGTTCATTCGACGAGCTGAGTCGCCTCTTCATCAGCTAGTTCGTCAGCAGCCGCCGTTACCGGCAGAGATCTGATTCCCTCTTCGAGGTTAAGCAGAAAGAGGGGGAATCCTTGAAGAACTATCTCAGTCATTTCAACACAGCCATGCTGAAGTGGATCACCTTAACCATGAGGTGGCCATGTCCGCCCTAACAGGCAGAGTGTTAAAGGAGAGTGACTTCTACCTGGCGTTGAGGTCAGTTACCCTCCGAACCTCTCCGATATGATGGCCATGGCGACAAGTATGCCAGAGTCGAGGAATCGTGGAGGATTGCCGCGCCGAGCTAGCAAGGAAGAAGGAGTCCAAGGGCTCGGACAAATACCGATCTGTCCGTCAGCTGAGCCCATCTCGCCGCCAAAGGGTTCCTTCGCCGCCGCCGAGAAACCGCACCCGGAGCCCGCTTAGGAGGTTTAATTGGTTCACCCTGCTCACTGCCCCGAGGGCACAGATCCTCATGGAGATAGAGCACCTACTCCCTCGACCGCCTCCTCTCCGAGGGAATGCGACCCGGAGAGACCCTACCAAGTACTGCCGCTACCACCGGGATCATAGCCACGACATCGAGGAATGCTGGCAGCTGAAGAATGAAATTGAGAGGCTCATCCAGCAGGACAGACTGAACCAATTTAGGGGAGCGCCTGAGCCAAGAAATGGGGGTGACCGCCAGCCTGAGCCTCAGTAGCCTCCTCCTCCAAATCCTTCGGTTGTTGGCCACATCAATGTGATCGAGGCAGTCGGTAGTCCGTCGGGCCGATGGGATGATGAAGAAGATTCGGCACCAAAGAGAGCACGGACTAATGAGTTCTCCTTCTCCGATGATGGTCTCCAGAAGATACAATTCCCGCATGATAATGCGCTGGTTGTATCTCTCAATCTAAACAATTATGATGTAAGCCAGATTCTTATTGATAGTGGGAGCTCTGTCAATGTTCTGTACCTCGATGTATTTGCGAAGATGAAATTGCTCATGGAGAGTCTCGAACCGTGGACTCCACCCTAATGGGGTTCACCAGTGATATTATTACCTCAGAGGGGGTCGTGACCTTGACGGTCCGAGCAGGAACTTGGCCCTGTGTTGCCACTGTTCACACAGATTTCCTGGTGACCAAGCTTCGGTCGCCCTACAATGCAATCTTTGGAAGATCCAGCCTAATGTCCCTTGGAGCTGCTGTCTCCATCCCGCATCTAGTCATGAAGTTCCCTACCGAATGGGGAATTGGTGTAGTTCGAGGAAGCCAAGCTATGGTTCGGCAATGCTTCGTCACCAGCCTTCAGTCCAAACTGCCCAAGATTGATGGGCTGAACGCTCGGAAGGATTTTGCCGAGCATCGAGGAGAGCCAGCCGAAGAGCTGGAGGAGGTGCCGCCGAACGAAGCCCGGCCCGACCGAACTATAAAGTTCGGGTCGCTACTGAAGGGGAAACCTCAGTTGGAGTTGATCGACTTTCTCTGAAAGAATGCTGATGTCTTCGCCTGGTCCGCTTCTGATATGCTGGGAATCAACCCAGACGTTCTTGTCCACCGTCTCAATGTGGATGAGATGTCCCGGCCCATTAAGCAGAAGAAAAGGAGCTTCGCCCCTGAGCGATAGAAGGCTATTAAGGAAGAAGTCGACAAGCTTATCAAGGCGAATTTCATTCGGAGGTAAATTATCCTAGCTAGCTGTCAAATGTTGTTATGGTGAAGAAGTCGAACTGCAAGTGACAATCTGCATCGACTTCACCGACCTCAACAAGGCATGCCCGAAGGATAGCTTCCCTCTCCTCCGGATCGACCAGCTTGTAGACGCTACTTCGGGTCACCAGATGCTGGCCTTCATGGATGCCTATTCGGGCTACAACCAAATCCTAATGGCACCCGAGGACGAAGAGAAGACCGCCTTCATAACCGACCGAGGTACTTATTGTTACCATGTCATGCCTTTCGGTCTGAAAAATGTAGGTGCTACTTACCAAAGGCTAGTCAACAAGGTCTTTAAGGAGCAGATCGGCCATAACATGGAGGTGTACATCGATGACATGCTGGTCAAAAGCAAAGAAGTATCCCAGCATATTGAGGATCTCTCGGAGAGCTTCGTGACGCTCCAAAAATATCGAATGAAGCTCAACCCGACTAAGTGCGCCTTCGGTGTCAATTCCGGGAAGTTTCTAGGCTTCATGGTTTCCCAACGAGGCATTGAGGCCAATCCACAGAAGATCCAGGCCCTTCAGCAAATGACACCTCCAGCGTCCATCAAGGAAGTCCAGCACCTAACTGGGAGGATCGCGGCCCTTAACCGCTTCGTGGCTCGGTCAGCCGAGAGATGCCTCCCTTTCTTCAAAGCTCTCTGATCAGCTAAGAATTTCCAATGGTCTCCTGAGTGTCAGAAATCGTTCGAGGACCTCAAAAGGTATCTCGGCTCTCCACCCCTCCTCAGCAGTCCGAATTCAGGGGAAATGTTGTTCTTGTACTTAGCAGTTTTGGAAGGCGCCATTGGCTTAGTATTGGTCATAGAAGAGAATAAGACCCAAAAGCCAATCTATTATATCAGCAAACTGCTTCGAGACGCCGAGACAAGGTACATCCAGATCGAAAAGTTAGTTTTAGCCCTGATAACATCGGTCCAGAAGCTGCGATCGTATTTCCAAGCACATTCAATGATGGTCCTGACCGACCAACCCATCAAAGCGATGGTCCATCGTCCGGAGACATCAGAGAGAATGACCAAATGGGCCGTCGAGCTAAGCGAGCATGACATCCGATACCACCTCGGCCGGCCATCAAAGCCCAAGTTCTAGCTGATTTCCTCCTCGAATGCACTATTCCCAACGATGGCTTCGCTCCGGACTCCTCTGAGCATCCGAGATCTGATGCCCTATGGCTGCTCCACGTTGACGGATCATCTAATGCCAATGGCTCCGGTGCTGGCTTAATCCTCACCAGCCCAGAGGGGGCAACCTTCGAATACGGCGTCCGCTTCTCCTTCTCAGCCTCCAATAATGAAGCCAGTATGAAGCTCTGCTCGCTGGACTCCGAATTGCCTGTGACTTTAAAGTGAAGAAGCTGAATGCCTTTACCGACTCTCAGTTGGTGGCCGGTCACGTGCGGGGTGAGTTCGAGGCCCGGGAGCCGAACATGATTCGATATCTTCAAGAGGTGCGGGACTTACTTTCCCATTTCTCCAGTTTGAAGTCATTCAAATCCCAAGATCCAAGAATGCACGCGCCGACCTATTGTCCCGGCTGGCAACCACAGAATCGATGGATTTCGAGCAAAAGTTTCCCCTAGAGATTCTGAAAAAGCCCAGCATCATGGAGGCTGACCGAGTGATGCAGGTCGAGGTCGAACCATCCTGGTTTGACCCCATATTTAAGTATCTTAAAGAAGGGTCGCTCCCAACCGACCGAAAGGAAGCAAGAAAGCTGAAATTGCAGGCCACCCATTATGTGCTAATCGATGACCAACTGTATAAGTGGTCCTTCTCCATGCCGCTGCTTAAGTGCCTTCGCCCATCTAAGGCTGATTATGCTCTTCGGGAAGTGCATGAGGGAATTTGCGGCAACCACCTGGGGAGCCGATCCTTATGCCACAAGGTGCTGCGCTAGGGGTATTATTGGCCCACCATGCAAAAAGATGTTGACGATCTCGTCTGAGCCTGTGACCCTTGTCAGAGACATTCTAATATTCAGAGGCTCCCCTCTGCCAACTTGGTCCCTATTTCCTCCGCTTGGCCCTTTGCTAAGTGGGGGATGGACATCCTTGGCCCGTTTTCCCTCGTCACAGGACAGAGAAAGTTCTTATTTGTCGCCATTGACTACTTCACCAAGTGGGTCGAGGTCAAGGCAATTTCTCAGATAACCGAAGCTCAGGCTAAGGACTTCATATGGAGATCCATTATTTGTCGCTTCGGCCTCCCGCATACCATCATCACCGACAATGGCAAGCAGTTTGATAACCCTAAGTTTCGAGAGTTCTGTGAGGAGCATGTAATCTGTCACCGCCTCAAATCAGTTGGGCATCCGCAAGCCAACGAAGAAGCCGAAGTAACTAATCGGACCCTACTTCAAGGGATCAAGGCTCGGCTTGCCAGAGCCCGAGGCAGATGGGCGGACGAACTTCACCATGTCCTATGAGCCTACCGCACCACCCAGAGAATTCCCACAGGCGAGACCCCATTCCGGATGGCCTTTGGCATAAAGCCGTCATCCCCGTGGAGATAGGACTCTCCTCTCCGCGAGTGGAGAGTTACTCGGAGGGGGCTAACGACGAGCAGCTCCGCACCAACCTCGACATGGTGGAGGAGATCAGAGAGAAAGCTCAGATCAGAGTAGCTGCCTATCAACAAAGAGTGGCTCGCTATCACGCCTCCAGAGTTAAAGGGAAATCTTTCTCGCCCTGTGATCTTGTCCTCCAAAAAGCATCCATCTCCAAGCCACTGGAACAAGGAAAGCTGTCTCCGAACTGGGAAGGCCCCTATCAAGTGGCGGAAGTCATCAGCCCAGTACCTACAAGCTCCAGGATCTGAACGGGAAATCTATTCCCCAGACATGGAACTCAGACAATCTCCGCATATACTATCAGTAGGGTACGGTTTCTATAGACTTGCCCCGTTTACAGTATTGACATCTTGTTTCTATGATCTGCGGCATGATCGCTACAATCATTTTTTTGAAAAGTCATAATGAAAAACAGATGCTGCTTACCAATTCTCGGCACACCAAGCTGCCTCATTGAGCAGAAATCTCCGTACCTCGGCTGGCCAAGTCCTATTCCATAAAGACTCGGTATGGTCGAGCACTCCCGGTACGCCCAGGGGCCAAGCTAAATCTTCGTACCTTGGCTGGGCCGAGCCCTATTCCATAAAGACTCGGTATGGCCGAGCACTCCCGGTACGCCGGGGGCCAAGCTAAATCTCCGTACCTCGGCTGGGCCGAGTCCTATTCCACAAAGACTCGGTATGGCCGAGCACTCCCGGGGGCCAAGCTAAATCTCCATACCTCGGCTGGGCCGAATCCTATTCCACAAAGACTCGGTATGGCCGAGCACTCCCGGTATGCCCAGAGGCCAAGCTAAATCTTCGTACCTCGGCTGGGCCGAGTCCTATTCCATAAAGACTCGGTATGGCCGAGCACTCTCGGTATGCCCGGGGGCCAAGCTAAATCTCTGTACCTCGGCTGGGCCGAGTCCTATTCCGCAAAGACTCGGTATGGCCGAGCACTCCCGGTACGCCCGGGGGCCAAGCTAAATCTCCGTACCTCGGCTGGGCCGAGTCCTATTCCACAAAGACTCGGTATGGCCGAGCACTCCTAGTACGACTGGGAGCCAAGTGATCTGCAGGCCTTTGGCCGGATTCGGGCAGCTTACAAGCCCCGCCGGGCCAAACGACGTAAAAGCCTCGATCGAATTCGGGCAACTTACGAGCCCCGACCGAATCGAGTGATCTCCAAACAGTCTCCAAACTTCGGCAGGGCCGAGCAATGTTCCCCGCTCCATGGCGCTACCAAGTATACACTCTACGGTTCCTAAAGCTTTGTCATGCTCGAGTAGCTTCCCAAAGCCTCGTCATGCCCGAATGGCTCCCCAAAGCCTCGGCCAGAGCCGAAGTGCATCTCTTATTATCAAAAGCCTCGGCCAGAGCCAAAGTGCATCTCTTATTATCAAAATCCTCGGCCAAAGCCGAAGTGCATCTCTTACTAATAGAAACCTCGGCCAAGACCGAGTGACATATCAGAACCCTCGGCCAAAGCCGAATGGAATTTCTTATTAATCTTTGAAGCCTTGGACAAAGCCAAGTGGCCCCGGCGATTCTGCAGTAACAGCAAGGCCAGTTAATTTCTCAGACATTTTAGCGCAACTGATACATCTTATCATACTTCGGCGCAAATAAGCAATCCCTCTCCCTGCCCATCAGCAGAGTTGTGCAAGTCTTTCCTCCTTAGGGAAAGACCTACTTAGCCCCTTTTTATCAGGCCACGCCTATCTTGTGAATCGGTAAGGTCGCCCAGGCCTCCCTTTGACTTGAACAGAGACCAGTGCCTCCTCTGAAGGGGGCCAAACACTATGAAAATGTCTAACGAAGGCAGTGCTACCCAAGCACAATCGAAGGTTTACAAGTCGAGCATGACTCGGTAAGCCTAAAATGGACAAGACTGCATAGTCACGCCAAAAGGAAAAGGCAGACATTTCAAAAAAAAAAAAGAACAAAAAACTTTCTTTATTCCGTTAATCGATGAGAAATACAACCTCTGAAGAGGCATTACAAGTGCGTCAAAGCACAAAAAATACAAGCAAATAAAAAGCTCGGCTGAGCAACTTCGGTCGATAACGATGTTTTTACATCCGACTCTAGAAATCAGAGAAACCAGCTAGGCTCTATTAAGCCACTGGTTAATCCCAAAGAACAAAGCAAGCCATCCAAGAATCCCTCGGATGAGTAGGTGGAGGGATCATAACCAGGCCAAGGGCCCATGGATGCTTATGCCAATGGATTATCCCCCCAAGTGGGATCCTAGCCTGCTAGCCACTGCCCAAGCACATAGGCAGGGAAACAGCAGACCCACACATCCCTCCTCCCTCCTTGCATGGCAAAAGATCCCTCAGGCGAATGAACTGAGGAATTCAAGCTGAGGGAGGAGGCGAAATTCACAAAAGCCATGGAGGGTACGTATGTCGTGCATTTCCTGTGGTCCCCATAGCAAGTGACAAAGGACACACAGGAAGAGCATACGTGCGCTCCCCATATGACCTTTGCGGGCCTTCCGTGCACTCTCCATATGACCTCTGGGATACCTCCTCTGAGGGTCATTGCTCTTCAGCAACTCCTCCATCACCCCAGCTATCTGGGTCAGGCCGACCTCCAAAAGGGAAACAACTCGACATCTCTGCTCTCGGCCTCAAAGAAAAGGCCATGAACATATCTCTGAGTTATGAAGAGAAAAGGCTTTGAAAGGTGTATATGCACCGTCGGCTCCCCCTTTTTTATAGGTAGTCGGGCGGGAGTGGCCATTAAGGAAGGAACCCTTAAAATTCGAAACGGCAAATTCGTGGTGCCACGTGGTGCACCGGGACAGGAAGATATACATCAGAGCGCGCCAAGCGCACCCCTCAGGTCATTATGGAAGCCAGAAGATCTTTCCACGATCTCGAATCGGGAGCCTTAAATGCGGAGAAACCGCCTGCAAACTCTGAGATATGGACGAGCCTAGGAAATCCCCACTGAAAAAGACGTCCCCCAATGAAAGCCGGATGCTTGTCGCCCACGCAAAGCCAACTCGCCTTGAAAAAGACAAAGCGCTGGCAGAGCAATAAAAAGGCACAGAAGCCAAGTACTCCTCAATAAAGATACGCCGCTCCTGCTACTTCGACAAAGACCAGGTCGATATCTCTTGCTTCGGTCCGAAGCCGAACCATCGGTTATATTTTGGCCTAAACCGAGACATCGCTTTTTGCTTCGACTCAAAGCCGAGATAGTCTCCTTACTTCGAAAAAAACCAAGGTATCTCTTTTTGATTTGGTAAAAACCGAACGTTCCCTTATCCCCCGGTCCAAACTGAAATAGCTACTCTCGCTCCAATGCTAACAGGATACTCCTTATGCTTCGGCAAAACCGAGCGATATACTACACTCCGACTGAAACTTATGAGTTCCCCTTATCTCGGCTAAAACGGGGACACCATACCTTAGTCTCGACAAGATCACCAGAGATTCCCCAAGGGAGTGGTTCGTTCGTAAGACTCACATGATGAGAACGAACATTTTGAAGATGGCAGCGAACACAAAAGTTACGAAAATTCTTTTTTATTCATCATAAAAAGAAAAGCAAAAAGAAAAGAAAAAGACACACGAGCCCTCATTGGGGCTTATTGTCTCCACTGGGTGCTGCCGAGCTCTCCCTACGCCGCAAACTTAGCTCGGCGGTGAGAATAGCAATTTGTTGCTGGAGAGTCGCCACTTGCCCTTCCAGCCGACTGTTGATCTGACGAAGGAGCTCGTGCTCCCTCGTGGAGATGGCCAAGTATTCTTTGACCATCTTCTGGAGTTGGTCGCGGCCCATGAGCATCAACAACAGGCCCTCCCTATCGACAGTTATCGGAACACAGCTCCTATGGGGGCCCCCTCGCGGAGGGGCCTGCCTCCCGTGGCCATATCGCCATTACATGGCGCTCCAGTAGACCCCCCTTCATTTTCAGAAGCCATCCTACTATCCTAAATTTTGGGAGGTCAACAGGAGAAGGGATTAATGATGGCATCCCTCCATCCGTAATTAAACTACTTCTGACGAGTATTTCGATTGCCCGGGCTATCAACTCCAACGCCACTATCGCGGAAACTCGCCACGCGTCACCGCCTCAGTGGGCGCTCGCAGGAAACGAAGAGTTGCATCCCCTCGCCAAAGAGGATCAATAAATAGCAATGAGGCGCTCGAGAGGTGCCCCCATCTTGGGATCAGACTCCCTTCGATCTGTCGGACTCCTTCGAATTAAATATCCTCGAAATAACGCGGAAAAGAGGAAAAAGGCGCATAATAGAGACAAGGGAATTTTTTAAATTTCATTGAAGTCTTCTATAAACGGCCAACAAAGAGAAAAATAATAATACAAAATCCGAACCGGTCCTCAGTTATCAGGGCACGGGCCCGACCTCAGGGGCATCAGCGGTCGGCACTGGAGAAACATGGCTCGGTCCGCCCACTTCGAAGGTGGCCGATCGATGAGCCTCGGGCGCCCCTGCATCGCTCGGATGGCTCTCCCCCTTTCGACCATCCACACCCGAGTCTGCAGTTGCATCAGCCCCCAGGAGGGCATCTACGTCAATATCCGAGACCTCTTCATATTCGGTCTCTGCTGATAACTCGGTCCTAGGGGTCCGCACGTCATGACCCTCCACCTCAAGGAAAGAGAGGTCCCATTCCGGGTGCTCCCGAGATATCCTGGCTCGAACTTCCTCCACGCCGAGCTAGAACGCCTCAGCACAGGTCGCATCCTATTCGCCCCGAAGTAGGACGAGTTGCCTTTCAGCCTCAGCGACCTGACTCCGAAGTGAGGCGACTTGCCTCTCGGTCTCAGCGACCTGGCCTTCGAGCTCTGAGCTCCTCCGGCGACTCAACGCCAGCTCTCCTTGCAGGGTCTCTAATTGACTTTGGCCCTCGAGTTTTTCCTTCTCCATCTGTAAGCACAGGATTAGTCGGTGCAACAATGAGAAAATAGGGGAAGTTAAAGAGACGATATCATACCTCCCCCTCCTGTTGGGCTATTCTCTCGGTCAATTCCTCGACCTCGCTGAAGGCCCTCAGCTTATCGGCCTTGACCTGCTCGATCCTATCCTTGAGGTCATTGATTCTCGACTGCCTATTGTTAGCTTCTTCCTTGGACTGGGAAAGCTCATCGTCGAGCTTGGCTATTTTATCCTGATGCCATTTGATCCTACCATCCCTGGCAATAACGCAATGTTGTAGCTGCCGGATCTTCTCCTCCATCTCGCCGAGTATTCTATTCAGGCAACTCCTCTCTTCGGCAACATCTTTCCTTAGCCTGTCCCGACTCTTGTCAAACTGTTTCTTAATTTCCATTTCTCCAGCATGCCTAGATCTGATCCGCAATAGCTCCGAGCATGCTTCGTCATATCTCGTCCGGAGCCCACGTAGCTCCTAACTTTGAGCCTCAGCCTGGACGCTTCGTCGAGGGCGGCCTGATGCAATCTCCTCACCTTCACCAAGTTCTCGTTGGCGACGTCCACAACTCGTTCGAGTTTATCAGACGCCTCCGCTCGCAACCGGAGCTCGGCGCTGACTCTCTTGGCTTGGATACTGGCCCCTGTTGCCAGGTTCAAGTGCCAGCATAGCGCCCTGGTGATCAAAGCGCTCGATGAAACAAAACATAAGTAAGAAAGCGCAATCAAGTCAACCAGAAGGCACCCATTACTCTGGAACAGCAACTCACCCGGGAGGCGTAAGACCTAACGAGCTCCATAAGGGCGGGGTTGTCGATTTCAGGGAGGAGGTGGACATCCTTCGCTACATTCCGCTGACCAAATGCGGCGTCGATGAGATCTAGGTCCACGAACTCATTCGCCAAGGGACCCGCGCTCGGGTACAATGCCGACCTCATCAGGGCAGCGAACGCCGCCTCGATGGCCAGGTCCAAACTACCGGGCTGCACGTCCGAAGGACCAGTCCGGACCACCTCAGGTTGAGAAGCCTTCAACCGCCTGGCCTCCTTCAGCAAAATTCTGGCCTAGGATTCCTTGGATACCTCAGCTAGCCCAGGCGCCAATATCCCCAAAGCCTCAGTGGGAGAAGCTTCGGTTGGAAGATTCTTATCTTGTCCTCCCCCCTCGTCCAAGGGTTCTTCCTCGATCACCAGCATCTGCTCCTCCCCCACGGGCTCCACCGAAGACTCGATCCTCTCACCGACTCCTCCAACCTCTTCAGGAGGAAGCTCTCCAGCAGGAGACTCCTCTCGAGCCTCCGCCACTGTCGGCCAAACATCACCGCTCCTTAATCCCTCCGAAGGAGGCCCTTCAATGGTAGGCTCATCCTGAGCCTCGGCGACTGCAATCGCCCCCTCCATTTCTCCTGCCGAAGCTAGAGACATCTTCTCGCTCGGGAGGGAACCCTCGGGATACCGACCTTCGCCGAACCTGGCAACAACTCATCTTCAGAAGAGGGGATTGCCGGACAAGCCAACGGAGCCTCGTCCGAGCTGTCCACTATCTCCACCACCGAAGGACAAGGGATCTCAGCGATCCTCCCTGAGTCCTCCTCTGCTCTTTGCTCTCTGTCGCGGCGATCACTTCTTCCCCCAACTGAGAAAATCCCTCTCTCACTGTCGGCACTCCCACCTACTCTTTTTTCGGTGACAAGGAGCGCGGGCTAACCTTGACTCGCTCGGCCTCCGGCGAGTGCTCTTCGGAAAGGCGAACCTTCTTCTCAGACTTGCATCTTTCCCCACTACCGGTCTCTCTTGGGCGTTTGCCCAACTCCTTCTTTATATAGCCCGCCAGTGCAGATCTCTTGGCTGCAAGCACAGTGGGCAAACGATCAAACCGAGATATACTTGCTCGAATGAAATCAATATAAAGGAAAAAAAGGAGAGGACTTACCTTGTGTGTCGATGGGGCTAAGCCAGCGGCGAAAAGAGCCTCCTCCGACAGTAAGTCATTAGCCGAAAACACTCGGCCGTCACGAAGGACCTCTAGATCCTCCTCCTGTTCGAATAGAGCTGGATGCGCTTCCATGTCCCTGACAAAGTTTCCCCATCCCCGCGAGAAGTTGGAGCCGATGTTCCCCTTGGCAATGAAAAAATCAGACCTTCCACTCCTTTATGGACGACGGCTTATCCGTTATCGTCTTGAATGATCTCCGAGGTCCGATATAGGACCACTCCGAGTTCCTCCCAGACATCAGATAGTAACAGGCACGGAACAAGGGAAGAGTTGATGTTACCTGAACCTGGCTACAGATCGAGATAAACCCGATGATACTGCGCTAGCTATTAGGAGTCACCATTGTTGGGCAGATGTTGTAAAACCTCATAATCTCCTTCACCAGGGGGTGAAGGGGAAACTGGAGGCCTGCCTTCAGGCTATCTTCATAAAGAAAAATCTCATGCTCCAGTTCCTGCGAGACCCTGTGCTCGGGTTCCGACAATCGCAAAAGGACATCCGAAGGAATGCCATACTTCTGGTGTATTCTCCCCAAGTCCTCGGCAACAATCTCTGAAACTATGTCGCTGGGACTCACCATGCTGCTAGGTCAAAAGGGACACCGAATGGGGTTACAGAAGAAGCAGGGAACGAAATTCTCCAAGAAGAAACGAGAAAGCGTTGCAAACAGGAATGGCACTGCTTCAACTTTGCTTTCCCCCAAAAGAAACCACTTCAGAAGGAAGATAAGGCATCTCAACCAAGGTACCCGGAACCGCCATCGCAGGCGCCGTAAAAATCGGATTTGCTACGTGGGGCTTCCCCGACCGTTGTCCCTAAGAAACGATGGATCCGTCCCGTAAGGGCAGGGCGGCCGCACGACATTAATTAGGGCATCATTACGCAGGCTGTCAATCTAGATCTCTCCATCCGGATCGTGCCACCTGGGGCTATACTCCCTACGCCCGAACCTACGCTTCGAACTAGGGAGTGGGGGATATGTGTTGAGGGTAAAATCGTCATTGCATTTAACCGTGCAAGGGGTTAGGATCAGCCCTGACTCCCACTCGCTGCGCGGTGCCCGCAAGAAATGAACCAACCATTATACCTCGGTGGATCGAGGCACCTTAGTCCCTCGGCACACCAAGGATTCTCCGGGTACGGATTACATCTCTATGCCTCACTAGCCGAGCTATCCCTATCTCTCGGCCCCAGCCCGAGCGATCCCTATCTCTCGGCTCTAGCCCGAGCGATCTCTATGCCTCGCTAGCCGAGCTATCCCTATCTCTCGACCCCAGTTCGAGCGATCCCTATCTCTCGACCTAGCCCGAGCTATCCCTATCTCTCGGCCCCAGCCCGAGCGATCTCTATCTCTCGGCCCCAACCCGAGCGATCCCTATCTCTCGGCCCCAGCCCGAGCGATCCTTATGTCTCGGTCCTAGGACGAGCGATCCATATGTCTCGGTCCTAGTCCAAGCGATCCATATCTCTCGGCCCAAGCCCGAGCGGTCCATAACTTAGCCTACCCAAGCGATATCAATACCTCTGCGGAATCAAACCGTCCTTATGCCCAGCTTACTCCTTTGTCATATCTCGGCAAACCGAGCCTTTCCATACTTCGGCGGATCAGGCGTTCTCTCTACCTCGGCCCGACCAAGGCACTCAGGCACCTACCTCTGCGGAACCACGATGCCCGAACAAGGATCCACATAGGCAATCATGCCTATACTACTAGAAACGGCCTAGAGCTTATGATCGTTGAATCTCAAAGCGCCGGATAGCCCTCTTGGCCATCGATCCTCTAACTAACCAGATACGGATCCTACCGGCCTCACAACAGCCTGATTCGAATCAGCCTCGAATCCCAACAACTTTCAGACCTCCTATGACACGTTCAAAGAATCAGGTGATCGCTTATAAATAGCACAGTCTAGATTCTCTAAGGTAAGGCATTCCTGACGCATTCTCAACACTACTCTCATTCTATCTCTACTCACCCCTTTCCGCCATTAACGCTCTGCTCGAAGCTCCCAAAAGGCTACCCTGGAGAGACTTTTCAGCGAGAGCTTTCTCCCCAAATTTGTTCGTTGTTGATCTCCGCTGACTTGAGCGTCGGAGGGTCTTCCGCAGAGGGCCACCCCAACGCCACTCGTGAGACTATTTTGTAGGTCCACCCAGGAGGGAGCCCAATCTGAAGCTCGATCGTGCCCGAATCGAAGGATGGATTCCAGCAACAACAGGCGTTAACATGGTTAAGGTCGGTAGCATTAGCATACATGTCTAAGATTCAGTGGTTGTTGTAGACTTTGCAGCACCTTTCGTCCAAGCAGTGACTGGAGTTCAATGACTAACTAAATTAAGCTGAAACCAGATACTTTTGCTTCCCTCGAATGATGAAACCCGATCCGGCTCACCGATCGTAATTGTCTTGCGACCATAGCATCGTCTCCTGTTGCACTATGATTCAACTGCTGAGTAGAAAGAGAGTTGTTCTATGGCTGACCTATTCCCCCCTTCGGTCTCCATCACCAAGTTATGCGAGCTCTTGAAATTATTAAGATCAACTTCCTAATGATTTTATAATGGTTTACGTTTCTTTAATTTTTTAATGAGAGCGCAAACTCCGGTAATGCTAGTTCCAAGCTTAAATAAAAGAAAAGAATTGTATTAGATAGCTGACAATCAATAAAAAACTCTGTCAATCTTTTAAAACTTAAATTTACTTAAGTAAGATGGATAAACGAAAGAAGCAGATCATATAGCCAACCTCATTTAGTTGGAAAAAGGCTTAAATGAATTGAGTTGAGTTCAGTATGGATGATCGGCTGTCAAACTCCTGCAGCTTTATTCTTATTTCTAGGATAATACATCACAAAATTTAATTGGAAAGAGAGAAGCCATGCGGGCATTGGCCCCATCTAACAATACAATGAGTCTCCCTTTTGCGGAAGATAAGAGCGTGCTAAAACCATAAGCATTAAGCAATGATACTCACAAAAGGTGTTTGGGGCCACCTCTCTTTTAATTTCAGCTCCAAGTGAAAGAAGTTTCACCTCAAAATTCTCGTAACCTCTGTCAATATGAGCAACGCCGCCAACCTCTGTGACCCCTTCAGCTGCCATTCCTGCTAGGACCAGTGCAGCTCCACCTCTCAAGTCAGCTGCAGCAATGGGACAACCAGAGAGGGCAAAGCTAGAAAGGAAGAGAATTTAAATAAGCATTCCCATTGAGAATTTAAATGACCTCTAAAATGGCGCCCTGGATATGTTCGCATGCTAGTTGTGAGTAAACAAGTACCTCCTTGTTTTTCTTCCTTCAACTAGTGCTGTACTCCCATGAAGTTTAATTCTGGCACCGAGTTTCTGCAGCTCTTCCACTATCATCAGCAGAAAGACAGCGGTTGAGGTTGGTCAGCTAATAAGAAGCATGTTTTATTTTCATATCATGTCAAATTTAATGGTGATTTTTCTTGAAGTCCAGCCTATAAGTTCAGGCACCAAGGCAAGTTTGAACATCATTTTCATAGGTTAGTCCAGCCAAATGAAACAAGAAGAGATCCGATAAACAATAACCCACTAGTCATGTTTCTGCATACCGTGATGCATACGGTTTTCAAAGACAGATTCTTCAATAATGCTTGACCCATTGCAAGTTGCAAGCAAGGCCATGAGCTGAGGCTGAAGATCAGTAGGAAATCCAGGAAATGGTGATGTTTTCAGATAAAAACCTTGAAGATCTCCTCCAGTTGTTGCAGGCACAGCGGAAATCTGCTAAAGATGGTAAAATTCTTAGACTTTCGGGTTCTACAGAGAACAAGATAACAGAGATAAAAATTACTCCTACCTCTAGAATACCAGGCCCTCTATGTGTAATTCTGCAACCAGCCGTGGAAAGCTTGTCTATCATGCTGGTTAAGTGATATGGGATGACAGGTGACAATGAAATACATGAACGAGTAATGGCTGCAGCAGCCATGAATGTACCAGCTTCAATGCGATCAGGTACAACAGTGAATTCAGCACCATGCAACTGCTTTCTGCCAGTAATAACAAGCGTGCTTGTGCCGACCCCATTGATACAGGCCCCACAGGCAATTAGAAATTGAGCAAGATCAGCCACTTCTGGCTCCTGTAATGCAATCAAACCACATTGGAAGGTACATACATCCTGATATTTTTATCAGACAAAATAACAACAGATCTAATTTTGATTCCTTAAAACCTTACCTGAGCTACATTAGAAAGTACTGAGACTCCCTCTGCCATAGATGCTGCCATCATGAGGGTTTCAGATGCTCCGACGCTGGGATAATCAAGATGGAACCGACCTCCAACGAGGCATTTGCCATTTGCTGCCTGTACTCGAACCTTCCCATGCCTGTGAAAAAAGCGTGCACAAATACATGTTAGTGCTTGCTTCCAGGATTCAGCAGCTTATAAATGGTTCCTAAGTCAAGTTATGGGATCATTACAAGCATTGTGAGTACAGAAGGAAGACCAGAGGCTATGGTTAATTGGTTATTGCTAATTTTAACTGGCTTAGAAAACACTAGCTGAAAACAATTGCTTTCTGAACTTGTAAGTCGCTTGCAAATATCTTAACCAAAAGAGTCTTATCTTCATCAAGTTGTGCATATTTTGAGATGCTCAAAAGTGTCCCTTGGACCAATATATTCAGAATTAAGGGGCGCCAAATATATAGGTTATAGCATCCAGCAAGTTCAAAGTATATTTACAAAACTACGATTTGGAGGACATCTTGAAATTGTGAGGCGATGAGCAATACATTGAATATCTCATACAGGGCTATCTGGATCTTTATTGATAAAACTGAGAGATAATTGATAAATCAATCCAGTTTAATAATCCATGTATATGTTTTCAACTGGAAACATGCTGATGACCAAATATTCTTTCTGCATTTATTAAATGACACACTAGATTCAAATGAATGAAAGATATATCCAATGGCTAGCTTGGATCACAATCCCTGTGATCCAGACTTGATTTCGACTGGAGAGCTTGTCCCTTCTCATTGCCACTAACTAAATTCTGGCTATATGATGATCCAACCCTGCTTCCTGCTTGTGTCTTAGAACGGAACAATTGCTCATTGTTCAGTTCCTCTTTTATTCAATTCAAAAACCATTATGGAATTTTCGCAACTGAAAATATAAGCTATAAAATTCATAACTTTGAAACAATTTCAATTCAAACAAATTAACAGAGTTCCAGCATACACTCAACTCAATTCAGCAACAGCCCCAAGAGCCGAGAGGCCCTGGAGGTAGAGATCAATGGGCCGCGCCCCAATCTTGCACCCTCCCGGTAGCGCAACCTCGGCCTCCCCGAACCTTGCCACCAGCGGACCCAGTACGAAGAATCCTGCCCGGATCCTCCCCACATCGTCCGGCGACGGCTCGACGGAGCTAATACCGCTCGCGTCCACCACCACCTCCCCGCTGCCCGCTTTCTCCACCCGCGCCCCCACAGACCGGAGCACCGCGGCCATGGTTCGGGTGTCGGACAGATCCGGCACGCCGCGGACCACCGCGGGCCCGGCGGCGCAGCAGAGGGCTCCAGCGAGGATGGCTAGGGCGGAGTTCTTGGAGCCGCTGATGTGGACGTGGCCGGAGAGCTGGCTGCCGCCGGAGACGACGAGCTTGTGGTCGATTGCCAAGGAAGTGGTCTCGAGGTGGGCCGGCGAGGCGGAGACGGTGGCGGAAGGGATCAAAGGCGAGGGCTTTCGGGAGAGGGAGAGAGAGAGGGGGAAAGGGGTCGAGGGGCCGGCGGCGATGGCCATGGTGGAGAGAATGGAGGGCAGATGGGTTTTAGTTTAGCAATGGGGTTCCCAACTTGGGATCGAGGAGGGGAGCCATTGTATTTTGCGGGGATTAGGGTTACGATTTTTCTCGTGTTTCTCTCTTTCCTCGTTTCGCTTCGGATGCTCATTTCGGCATGGAACGAATTGGAGGGCGACCGTGAATGGCAGTCCTCCGAAGGGAGCGAATTGGAAAGTGAAATCTTCGAATCCGCTCAGGCGTTCGACATCTCTATAGCAGGTAGCAAGAAATACATATCTACGGATGGCAGTATTCTAGGAGGATTCGATATTTGATGTTAGAATACAACGGGGACGGGAAGAGCTAGCTTCGTATAAATGACGCGGGCACGGTTTTCGCGGGAAAACCTTTTCAGCGAACCGCTGATCGAGCTCCACACCTGGCTGACCAAAAATGAGTTCCGTCGGAGAATCCGGATTAAAATCAACCTACGATTAGCCTGAAATTATTTGAACTTTTTAGACATAAGCTTAGCCTTATTAACCTTGGATGTAGTCAAAACACCATCCAAAACTAACTCAACTCAATGAATCTTAGGTCAGCTTAATATCTTTGGCGTACAACACGTTAGTTGATATATAATAATAATAATAATATTGAATCCAAGCTCTCTCTCGTCATGGAAACTATCTAGTGTGGTTGACTTGGTCCATGATCCTCCATTTCATATCATGATCATGATGATTAATTTTATAATCATCCCCAATTGAATTGAATTACAAGTAATGAAATGCAAAAGATTAATGTTGAATAAATTTTTCATATTTAATAAAATATTCATGGAATAGTTTTTATGATCATATAAAAATATGGAATTTAAACTTTTTATGAATAATAACACTATAATTAGATTTGACATTATAAAAGCTCTATTTAGTATATCTAGTGCAGTAAGTGTAAAATAGATATAATTACAATCAATGAATTATAGTAAACTTGTCATTAAATCTTATATCCAGTTTCTCACGTGATAAACATAAAATAATTCCATGGTCTTCCTTCAAAAATGTAAATTTGAGTTAGAATGAAACCAATCAACCATAAAGTGACATCTTATTATATTTAAATTCTTATATTTAATATCAAGATTATAGAGCAGTTCTATGGTTAGCATGTGAAAATATGAAACTTGGCCTAGAATTGAACTACCCAAAAGGGAGATAATTCATTATTTTTGTTGATTTTCTGCATAATGATCAAAATTAGTTTTATGGTTATTATATAGTGTTGACCCAATTATTGATTTTGATGATTAATAAAGGAATTGAGTATATTTATTTGATTACTAATAGATTTGATAAGTGTTTCAGGGCTTAAAAATATTTGATTGATTTAAAGGCATTAAGAAACATGTTTTGAATCAATTGCAAAATATAAGTTTCAGAGCATGGAGTCGACACCTAGGAATGCTGGAGCCGACCCCATGGCCAGTAAATATTCTTCTGATTTTTGATACGGTCCGGAGCCGACACCTAGAGTTTCGAAGCCGACACCCAGAGTTTTGGAGTCGACACTTACAGTGTCTGGAGCCGATTCCGATGCGGGGACAGAACGTTTGATTTTTGACTACCTCGGAGCCGATACTTACAGTCTTTTGGAGCCGACACCTAACTTTTTCGAGCCGACTCTTCGACGAACTCAGAACTTTCTATTTTTGGATAAACGACTTGGAGCCGACACCTGAAAAGTTGGAGCCGACTCTAACCTATCTGGAATGAAATTTTAAAATGCCAGATCAGCTCTAATGGTAATATTTTCTTTTTACTTAACTTCTAACGGATATATTTTGTTTGGAAAAACTTTTCAGGTACATTCTAATGGCTAGTTTTCTCACCAAAACGGATTAAAGGAAATCTATAAAAAAGGAGAAAAAGCTCGTTTGAAAAATAACGAAAAAATCGGAGTGAATACAAATCAAAATCCAAGAAGTCTTGAGCCTGAAATCAAAGAGAAAAGTATCCAAACTCAAATCCTTCCACTCCAAAAAGCTAAAAGAGAAATCCAAGGCGCTCATATTGGAAAAATCGGAGGATTCCCAAAATAGAAGAAAAAAAAGCTTTGTTCTCTCAACTTCTCATCTGCAACATTTGCAACGAATAAAAGCTGAGGCCTGATTCAACATCTCCAGAGAGAAGAGGAAAAGAAGAAAAGCTCAAATCCAACAATCTTCAAAACAGGCTTTTCTAACCTTGCTTATTCATTTTGAATATTCGCTCATTTGAGGAGCTTTGTATTATTGAAAAATATTATTCTTTCTTGTTTGTGCTAGTTCTATCAAGGAGATTGAATTAGTAGAGGTAGTATACCTCGGGTCAAGCTAGATTAGCTTGAGTTTAGGGTTTTGTGCTGGTGAGCCCGAAAAACCGGCTAGGTTCATTGTGATCCCTGGGAAACAACAAGTTTGAGTTGTGATCTTGTAAAACAACTCGACTGTAATCAAGAGGATTATAGTGTGGACCCAAGTGGATCTTGGGAGTGGACGTAGGTGTTGGATACACCGAACCACTATAAAACCTTTGTGTTTTCCGTGCTTTGATTATCTCTTTCTTTATCTTCTTGGTTGTACTTAACATTCGCATTGCATTTCATCTATCTCCAAGCACATAGTTGTTAAAAGGTTAAAATTTTTAAAGAACCCAATTCACCCCCAATCTTGGGTTGCCATCTGGGCCAATAATTGGTATCAAAGCTTGTGCTCATTGTTTATTTGATCACATGATCAAGAGCTAAAGATCCAAATGGTAGCTCAAGTTGGATCTTCATTTGCTGAAGGTCATTCTACAAATAGACCTCCCTTGTTTAATGGTTCCAACTATTCATATTGGAAAGCAAGAATGAGAATATTTATTCAAGCTTCAGATTATGAATTGTGGAGTGTTATAATTAATGGACCTAGCATACCCACACACGTAGTTGATGGTTCTATTGTTCCTAAGCCCGAAAGGGATTGAAACGAGAGTGATAGGAAAATGGCTCAGCTTAATGCTAAAGCCATGAATGTTTTATATTATTCATTAGATGCCAACGAATTTAATCATATCTCTACATGTAATTCCGCAAAAGAGATATGGGATAGATTAGAGGTTACCCATGAGGGTACAAATCAAGTTAAAGAATCTAAGATAAATATTCTTGTTCATAAGTATGAATTATTCAGTATGGAACAAACTGAAACTATAGCATGCATGTATACTAGATTCACCGACATTGTAAATGGTTTGAAAAGTCTAGGTAAGATTTATACTAATTCTGAACTTGTTCGCAAAATTCTTAGGTCACTTCCAAGGACTTGGGAAGCAAAGGTGACAGCAATCCAAGAAACCAAGGACCTCAACACTTTACCCTTGGAGGAGCTACTTGGATCACAAATGACCCATGAGTTAACCATGAAGCAGCACATAGAGGAAGATGTTAAAAAAAAGAAGACTATAGCTCTTAAGGCTGCAGAAAGTGAGGAGAGCTGCAGTGATAATGATGATGATGATGAGACTGCTCTTCTAGCTAGAAAATTCAAAAAATTCATACGAAGAAAGAGACCCTTCCATAAGAAGAAATCTGGAATTAAGATGGAAGGAGAAAGAGAAAAGGATAAAGACAATGACAAAGAGAAAGACCCCTTAATTTGCTATGAGTGTAAGAAACCGGGGCACTTTAGATATGATTGTCCTCTACTGAAGAAAACCTACAAGAAGAAGAAGAAAGCCTATGTTGCAACCTGGAGCGACAGCGATGAATCCTCTTCAAAGGAAGATCAAAAAGAAGTTGTAAACATTTGCTTTATGGCAAACGACGACAACGAGGTAAGTTCTGAAAATCCTTGTAATGATTTTGCATTTGATGAATTGTTTGAAGCTTTTAATGAACTAGTTGATGATTTTAAAGTTTTAAAAAGGAAATACAGATTTCTGAAAAATGATAATTCAATTCTCATTAAAGAAAAAGATAATCTTACTAATGAGAATAAGATGCTGCAATCTGAAAATGAAAATTTAACAGAAGAAAAAGAGTTAATTTCCAATGAAAATGATAAATTAAAGAAGGAAGTAGATAAATATAAGAATATTGTTGATAAATTTACTTATAGTTTGAAAAACTTAATTTGTTATTAGGAAATCAAAGAGCCATATTTGATAAGGCTGGATTAGGATATAGACCTAACATAAAACAAAAATTTGTCAAAAACTTATTTAGAAAAGAACAAAATAAAGATAGTGTTACATGTCATTATTGTAACAAGAAAGGCCATAAATCCTATGAATGTAATGTGAGAAACAATAACAAACATTTAAATAGTAAAGGAAAGAAAATATGGGTTCCCAAAGAAACAATCTTTTATGCTACTAACCATGAAGGACCCAAGAAGGCTTGGTACCTAAATATAAGACTTAATTATTTTTGCAGGAGTGTCTTACGGCCAAAAGATCAAAACGAAAGTGGTATCTCGATAGTGGCTGCTCAAGACACATGACGGGTGATAAGGATCAATTCATCACCCTTGAAAGCAAAAGAGGAGTTGTTGCGTTTGGTGACAATGGCAAAGGCCAAATCATGGGGTTTGGTAATATTCAAATAACTCCCTCCACATATATTAAAAATATTTTATATGTCAATGGTTTAAAATATAATTTAATTAGTATTAGCCAATTATGTGACAAAGGTTTTAAAGTATCATTCAAAGCATCTATCTGCACTGTTTCTAATCCCATTGATAATAGCATTATTTTTATTGGAAATAGAAATGACAATGTATACTTGATTGATTTAGATAATTTGTCTACTAGTAATCATTGCTTAGTTGCTAATAATGCTAATATGAATGAGATTGATTGGTTATGGCATCGTAGATTAGGTCATGCAAGCACACACCTAATTTCAAAATTAATAAGAATGGATTTAGTAAAAGGACTTTCACAACTAGATTTTGAAAATAACAAAATTTGCGATGCATGTCAATTTGGAAAACAAACTAGAAACTCTTTCAAAACTAAAAATATTGTTTCACTTCTAGGCCACTTGAACTACTTCACATGGACCTTTTGGACCTACTAGAACCACAAGTCTAGGAGGAAAGAAATATGGTCTTGTGATTGTAGATGATTACTCTAGATATACTTGGGTATTGTTTTTAGCTCATAAAGATGAGACCTTTCCATTGTTTTTGAAATTCTTCAAAAAGGTCACAAATGAGAAAAATAACACCATAGTGTCTCTTAGAAGTGATCATGGCACTGAATTTGAAAATCATCTATTTGAAAACTTTTGCATAGAAAATGACATCCATCATAATTTTTCAGCACCTAGAACACCGCAACAAAATGGAGTAGTTGAAAGGAAAAATAGAACCTTAGAAGACATGGCCCATACCATGCTATGTGAAAGCAACCTACCAAAATACTTTTGGGCGGAAGCTATAAACACGACATGTTACATTCTTAATAGAGCTTTGATTAGGCCAATCATTAAGAAAACTCCTTATGAACTATGGAACAATAGAAAACCAAACATAAGCTACTTTCATGCATTTGGTTGTAAATGTTTCATTCATAATAATGGTAAAGATAATCTAGGAAAATTTGATGCAAAATCTGATGAAGGCATTTTCTTAGGATATTCAATATCTAGTAAAGCCTATAGAGTGTTTAACAAGAGAAACTTAATTGTAGAAGAATCTATTCATGTAATTTTGATGAATCTTTAGCATCTAGTTCGAGAATAATTGATGACGAGGAAGATACAAACATTCTAGAAAGAGACATTGAAAAGTTAAATATTGATGTATCTTCAGATCATGAATAAGAAGCCAAAGATAATGATTCCCCTAGTGTTGATATTGTTGATGCAAATCATAATGATATAGATCTTCCTAGAGATTGGAGATATGCCTATGGTCATCCAAAAGAATTAATTATAGGTGATCCATCTCAAGGAGTAAGAACTAGATCATCAATGAGAAACATCAACAATCATCTTGCATTTGTATCTCAAATTGAACCTAAAACTATTGAAGAGGCAGAAAAAGATAATAATTGGATGTTAGCCATGCAAGAAGAATTAAATCAATTTACTAGGAATAATGTCTGGACTCTTGTAGATAGACCTAAAGATCATTCTGTTATAGGATCAAAATGGGTATTTAGAAATAAATTAGATGAAAATGGCATTGTAATTAGAAACAAAGCTAGATTAGTAGCAAAAGGATATAATCAAGAAGAAGGAATTGATTTTGATGAAACTTTTGCACCTGTAGCTAGACTAGAAGCAATTAGATTATTACTCGCATTTGCATGTCATATGCATATCAATTTATTTCAAATGGATGTTAAAAGCGCATTTTTAAATGGTTTTATAAATGAGGAAGTTTATGTTGTACAACCTCCTGGTTTTGAATATCATGAATTTTCAAATCATGTCTTTAAACTGCACAAAGCACTATATGGTTTAAAACAAGCACCTAGAGCTTGGTATGAAAGATTAAGTAAATTTTTGATTGAAAATGACTTTATAAGAGGAAATGTTGATAAAACACTATTTTTGAAAAGAAAAGACAAGGATTTATTAGTAGTACAAATATATGTTGATGATATTGTATTCGGTGCTACTAACAATCTGTTATGTCAAGAATTTGCTAAGTTAATGCAGGGTGAGTTTGAGATGAGCATGATGGGAGAACTCAATTTCTTCCTAGGACTTCAAATCAGGCAAAGCAAAGAGGGAATTTTCATCAATCAAGCAAATACACAAAAGAACTTCTCAAGAAGTTTGGAATGGAGTCAATCAAACCACTTGGAACACCTATGAGCCCTTCATGCAAATTGGACAAAGATGAAGATGGTAAGAAAGTAGATCAAAAATATTACAGAGGTATGATTGGATCTCTTCTTTACTTAACAGTTAGTAGACAGATATCATGTTTGCTGTTTGTCTATGCGCTAGATTTCAATCTGAACCTAAAGAATCTCACTTAATTGTTGTAAAAAGAATCTTAAGATATTTAAGTGGAACTAAAAATGTAGGTTTATGGTATTCTAGAGACTCAACATTAAACTTGATTGCATATTCTGATTCCGACTATGCTGGATGTAAATTAGATAGAAAAAGCACAAGTGGTGCATGTCAATTTTTAGGATGTAACTTAATCTCTTGGTTTAGCAAAAAGCAAAATTCGGTTGCATTATTAACTGTTGAAGCAGAATATGTTAGTTGGAAGTTGCTGTGCTCAAATCCTTTGGATTAAGAGACAACTTGAAGATTATGGCATAACACTTGATAAAACTCCAATTAGATGTGATAACACAAGTGCAATTAATTTAACTAAAATTCAATTCAACATTCAAGAACAAAACACATTGAAATTAGATATCACTTTATAAGAGAACATGTAGTTAATAATGAAATTTGTCTTGATTATGTTAATACTGAAGAACAATTAGCTGATATATTTACAAAACCTTTGAGTGAAGAAAGATTTTGTTATCTTAGAGGTGAATTAGGGATTTGTGACCCTTTGGAATGATTTTGAAACTCTAAGGAATGACTATCTAGATTTTCTATTAATTTCTTGATATTTCTTTCATTATTTTAAGGACAAATTATCTAGTCATCTGAGCAATTTGTTCCTCATATTCCAAAGATTTTTTTTAAAAATTTTATTGAACCTATTGTGACAAGTTTCAGTTGTTTGAATCTCAGTTATTTTTCTCTGAAACTGTCAGTGGAGTCGACACCTCAGTTTAAGGAGTCGACACCTTGTCTGTGTCGCTCTCGGTCCCTAACCTTGGAGCCGACACCCGTATAAGTGGAGCCGACTCTAGTTCGAGCGCTGACTGTGTTAGTGATTTGGAGTCGACACCCGACTTTGCGGGAGTCGACACCTGGGGGTCCCAAATCGACTTTATTAGGGCAGAGTCGACACCTCGTCATTTCATCTCTTTTCAAATTCTCTTCAAACACTTCCCAAACTCTCTCAAAGCCTCTCCATCTCTAATTCCACCCTATTCAAGCCTTCCTAAGGATCTAATGGTACCTAAGAGGAGAGGATCAGTGCTTGGAGTGCCCGTAGCAACAGAAAAACGATCGGCGAGACGACCCGTGCGCGGCCGTCTCCGAGTGATTCCTCTTCAACAGCTTTGGACAATCCAGACCCTTCATCTCCTCAGGTAGATACCATAGCAGGAAGAGTGATAACTATGGGTAGGAAAGTTGATTTCGAGTTCTTTCAATCCGAGGGCTTCTCTATTGGGAATCAAATCAAGGAACTAGGCTGGGATAAAGTGTGTTCTCTAGATGTTCCTACATATCCAGCTCTTGTCAAGGAATTCTATTTCAATCTGTCGAGAGGGACGGTGGAATCGTGAGCTCAGTCAGAGGTAAAAGGATCCATCTTACTTTTCAGAAATTAGGAAACCTCCTTAGCATTCCTATTACTGGATTAGTTGCCGACATCCACAGTGAGAGGTCAGCCGCTCTATCGAGGATGTTAGGCAGGGAAGTTACAGAATTTGAGGAGATTAGGCTAACCAACTGCCCTTGGAACTAAGATTACTTCACAATATTTGCAGTAGAATATTATTTCCAAAAACTGGTCGATTTGAATATGTCCGAGCGAGACATTGTTGTGATGGACAGTGTGTTGACCAGTCAACCCATAAATTAGATGCAATGATGATTTTTATATGGCTGAGGCTGGAGGAAAAGAAGATCATCCTTACCCTATGGCATGGTGCTAACTATGGTTTTCAGAAGCCAAGGTGTTGTATATTAGACAATGAACCTTCTAAGAATCTCCGGCATACTGATTACTACAGTTTGGCCACCTTGCATCGGATGGGTTTGTTAAGATCAACGGGCAATGGGAAAGGAAAGGCAACTTGGACGAGAGAGCCCCTAAACCTAGACCTTCTGCATCTTTTGAGGCTGGACCATCTGTGAGGGTTCCCTCTCTGCAGCCTAGCAGCCCTGTTGATCCATTTATTGATTTTGATGATTAATAAAGGAATGAGTATATTTATTTGATTACTATGGATTTTATAAGTGTTTCAACTTAAATTTATTTGATCAATTTAAAGGAATTAAGAAATAAATTTTGAATCAAATACAAATCAGAGATTTCAAAGTTTCAGAGCTTGGAGTCGACACCTAGAAAGTCTGGAGCCGACCCCATGGCCAATTCAATTTTAATCTGATTTTTGATACAACCTAGAGCCGACACCTAGAGTTTCGGAGCCGACACCTAAGGTTTCGGAGTCGACACTTACTGTGTCTGGAGCCGACTCCGATGCGGGAACAGAACGTTGATTTTTGAGCATCCTGGAGCCGACACCTACAGTATTCGGGAGCCGACACCTGACGACGGCGAGCCGACACTTACTTTTGCGGAGCCGACTCCACGACGAACTCAGATTTTACTATTTATGGAAAAGGATTGGAGCCGACACCTGAAAAGCTGGAGCCGACTCCAACCCACCTGGACGAAAAATCAAAAATGCCAGATCAGCTCTAACGGTAATATTTTTGATTTCTGACATCTAACGGCTATTTTTATGAATGGAAATCCTTCCAGGTACACTCCAACGGCTAGATTTCCACCCAAAAATGAATCAAAGGAAAATCTATAAAAAGGGGAAAAACAACCGTTTGAAAAATAGAAAAGAGATAGAGAAACGGATAGACAAATCAAAAATCAAAATCCGAAAAGTCTTGAGCCATATATCCAAGAGAGGAGCTTTCAAATTCAAAACCTTCCACTCCACAAAGCTCAAAGAAGAATCCAAGCCGTTCAAATAGAGAAAAATCGGAGGATTCTCAACTAGAAGAAAGAGACCAACTTTTCAATCTTCTCAACTGCATCTACTGTGAAGAATCGGAGCTGAGGCTTGATTCAACCCAGCAAGGAGAAGAGGAAAAGAAGAAAAGAAGAAAAGCTCAAAGCCAAACAACTTCAAACCAGGCTTTTCTAAACCTATTTACTTTTCTTTGAATATTTGCTCATTAAGGAGCTGTGAAAATTTGTAAAACATTCTTATACTTGTTTGTGCCTAGTTCAATCAAAGGGGATTGAACTAGTGGAGGTTGTTAACCTCGGGTCAAGCTAGTTTTGCTTGAGTCTTGGGTTTGTGCTGGTGAGCCCGAAAAAACCGGCTGGGTTCGTTGTGATCCCGGGTAAAACAACAAGTTTGAGTTGTGAACTTGTAAAACAACTCGGCTGTAATCGAGGAGATTATAGTGTGGACCCAAGTAGGATCTTGGGAGTGGACGTAGGTGTTGGATACACCGAACCACTATAAAATCTTTGTGTTTGCCGTGCTTCCATTGACTCTATCTCTATCTCTGTTTTATTCGCTGTACTTTATATTTACATTGCATTTATTTTCATTCATCTTAAGCAAACAATTTTTCAAGAGGCTAAATTTTTAAAGAACCCCAATTCACCCCCCTCTTGGGTTGTCATCTGGGCCATTGGTATCAGAGCAAGTGCTCATTAGATTTTGATCATACGATCAAGAGCTAAAGAATCCAAATGGCAACTCAGTTGAATCATTTGCCGAAGGTCATTCTACAAATAGCCTCCCCTGTTTAATGGTTCCAACTATTCTTATTGGAAAGCAAGAATGAGGATATTCATTCAAGCTTCTGATTATGAATTGTGGGGTGTTATAACTATACACCCACACGCGTTGTTGATAACACTATTGTTCCTAAGCCCGAAAGGATTGAAATGATAATGATAGGAAATGACACAGCTCAATGCTAAGGCCATGAATGTCTTATATTGCTCTTTAGATGCTAATGAATTTTTAATAGAATCTCCACATGTAATTCCGCAAAGAATTTGGGATAGATTAGGGTTACCCATGAGGGTACTAACCAAGTAAAAAGAATCCAAAATAAATATTCTTGTTCATAAATATGAGTTATTTTGCATGGAACAAACTGAAAATATAGCCAGCATGTATATAGATTTACTGATATTGTAAATGGGTTGAAAAGTTTAGGCAAAACATATTCTAACTCTGAACTTGTCCCGTAAAATTCTTAGGTCACTTCCAAGAACGTGGGAAGCGAAGGTGACAGTAATCCAAGAAGCAAAGGACCTCAACACCTTACCCTTAGAGGAGCTTTAGGATCCCTAATGACCCATAAATTGATCATGAAGCAGCACATAGAAGAAGATGTGAAAAAGAAAAGACCATAGCTCTTAAGGCTGCTGAAAATGAGAGAGCTGCAATGATAGTGAAGAAGATGATGATGAGACAGCTCTTCTAGCAAGAAAGTTCAAAAAATCATGAGGAGAAAGACCCTCCATAAGAAGAAATTTGGAACTAAGATGGAAGGAGAGAAAGAAAAAGATAAGGACAAGGATAAAGAGAAGACCCCT
Source organism: Calamus simplicifolius (assembly GCA_900491605.1). Classification (NCBI taxonomy): domain Eukaryota; kingdom Viridiplantae; phylum Streptophyta; class Magnoliopsida; order Arecales; family Arecaceae; genus Calamus; species Calamus simplicifolius. The sequence continues at coordinate 107,564 of UESW01002875.1, forward strand.
GATTTGCTATGAATGTAAGAAACCGAGGCATTACAGATATGATTGTCCTCAACTGAAAAAGACTTTCAAGAAGAAAAAGAAAGCCTATATTGCAACTTGGAGCGACAGCGATGAAACTCATCAGAGAAAGAACAAAAGGAGGTTGCCAACATTTGCTTTATGACAAACGAAGATGATGAGGTAAGTTCTGAAAATTCCTTGCGATTTGCTTTGATAAATTATTTGATGCTTTTAATGACTTGTTGTGATTTCAAAATTCTGAAAAAGAAATATAAGTTTTGAAAATAAAAATTTAACTTTGATTGAAGAAAAAGAAAATCTTAATAATGAAACTAAAGTGCTGAATCTGAAAAGGCAATTTGACTAAAGAAAAAGAATCAATTTTCAATGAAAATGATAAACTAAAGAAGAAAATTGATAAATATAAAAGTATTGTTGATAAATTCACTTATAGTTCAGAAAACTTAATTTATTGTTAAGTAATCAAAGAGCTATATATGATAAGGCTGGTTTAGGATATAGACCTAATTTGAAACAAAAATTTGTCAAAACTTTTTTAGAAAGGAACAAAACAATGATAATGTTACATGTCACTACTGTAACAAGAAGGGACACAAAGTTTTTGAATGCAATTTTAAGAAAATAGATAAGAAGTTAAATAATAAGGAAAGAAAATTTGGGTTCCCACAGGAACAATTGTTTATCTATCAACCATGAAGGACCCAAGAAAGCTTGGGTACATAAATATAAGACTTAATTATTTTTGCAGGAGTGTCTTGTGGCCAAAAGATCAAAGAGAAAGTGGTATCTCGATAGCGGCTGCTCAAGGCACATGACGGGTGATAAGGATCAATTCATCACCCTTGAAAGCAAAAGAGGAGGAGTAGTTACATTTGGTGACAATGGCAAAGGCCAAATCTTGGGGTTTGGTAACATTCAAATAACTCCCTCCACATATTGAAATGTCTTATATGTTAATGGTTTGAAACATAATTTAATTAGCATTAGTCAATTATGTGATAAGGTTTTAAAGTATCATTTGAATCTTCTATATGCACAGTTTCTAATCCCATTGATAATAGCATTGTTTTTATTGGAAATAGAAATGACAATGTATACCTGATTGATTTAGACAATTTGTCTACTAGTAATCATTGCTTAGTTGCTAATAATGCTAATATAAATGAGATTGGTTGGTTTGTGGGACATTGAAGATTAGGTCATGCAAGCACACATCTTATTTCAAAACTAATTAGAATGGATTTAGTAAAAGGACTTCCACAATTAGATTTTGAAAATAATAAAATTTGTGATGCATGTCAATTTGGAAAACAAACTAGAAATTCTTTCAAAACTAAAAATATTGTTTCCACTTCTAGGCACTGAACTATTTCACATGGATCTTTTGGACCTACTAGAACCACAAGTCTAGGAGGAAAAAATATGGTCTTGTGATTGTAGATGATTATTCTAGGTACACTTGGGTATTATTTTTAGCTCATAAGGATGAGACCTTTCCTATTTTTAAAATTCTTCAAGAAGGTCACAAATGAGAAAAAAACACTGTAGTGTCTCTAAGAAGTGATCATGGCACCGAATTTGAAATCATTTTGTTGGAAGATTATTGAAAAATATATACCCCAATCCTTTTGATTTGATGATTACTAAAAGCCATTGAGTACATTAAAAGATGTATGAGTTTATTTAAATGAGCAATAAATTATTTTGAACAATCAATGAGAATGTTAAAGTTTGACTTTAATCATTTTTAAAGTAACTTTAAGCTCAATGTTAAACTGTCAAAAAGAAATTTTATAATTCATGTTTTAATCAATGAGTTTTTGGAATACTTCTTGAATTAATTCTTAATGTCAATCTTATTGATTTCAAGTCAAAAATATGAATTAAAATAAATCTGGAACGATTTTAATGTCAATCAGAAAAGTTTCTGATTTTTGATACGTTCCGAGCCGACTCTTGAGTTTCAGAGTCGACTCCACTCAGAGAACAGAAATGTCTATCTGTCTCGAGTCGACCCACTAATTTCACGAGTCGACCCCCGATTTAGTCGAGCCGACTCCTTGACTGTGCGAGTTACTCCGCTCAGACACCANGTTAAGAGAGCGGGAGTATGAGAGAGAGAGAGAGAGAGAGAGATAAGCGGACCCCTTTCATGGAACTTATCTTATAGAGAAATGATGGGGCAGCTCTTGGTTTCAACTAGGGTTTTCATCGCTGAAAACCAATGGCCCACTGATGTGGGGATTAGAAGAAAATTTTTATGCACCGCAGGCAGTGCAGAAACTTGCGCACATCGCGCATGCAGTGCGAAACATATGTACGTCGCGCATGCAGTACAAAAAAAAAAAAAATATCATCAACGGACGCACACACAGATCAATCATCGCGCATGATGCAAAAATTTTTTCCAAGCCTAGGAGTTATATAGAGGGGCACTTCATCTCCGTCTCATTGAATAAATTTCCGCCTTAAAATTTACATTTAAATAATTGATAGACTTTATACACCATAGCTGCTTATTGATGCCTTAACATATGAAATAATTACTCGACTGCAATCATTGATTTCTTTGATCTATAATTTGTGTTGAAATTTTTTTCATATGGCATACCCTCAACATTAATTACTAACTCTTTTAGTGCTTCAAACTGATCAACACTCTAAACTTAAAATTGCTTGATAACGTAAATATCTACTCCTCACCTCCTGCCAGTAGTAAAGTTCTTGATACAGTCAAAGATGGTCTCTAATCATACTAGCTAAAGAGACTCTATCCAAAGTGTTTGCTTCCGCATTAACTTTTTTTTAGGTGGTAGCTAGCAAACTAATCAATTCCTTTACTGATGTTCAGCACTTTCAGCACTTCGCTAGCCTCATAGTCGCCTACTTCATCTCCGGAATTCAGTACAAAAACTAATGGCAGTTAACTATATAATTCTATAATGTTTAAACTAAGCTCTAGGAGTTATGGCCAATAACATTTTCACTGTGCGACTCTAAGCATACTATAATAACATATCCCAATTTGCTCCATATACTGCTTCTACAATGAATTTTCTAGGCATCTCACAAATTCATATAAGTGATTCTAAGATAACAGATGTAAACATTCTATCAAACACCACAACTACTTATATGATGGCCTAATAACCATATTAAAAAAAAAGGAAACGATTTTACAAATATATAAAAGAGGTTTGTCATTTTATCTTTTCAAATGATTTATTGTATGCTATAAACATTTTTCTCCATAGCCAAACTACGAACTCCCTCAAGAACTGGTTCTTTCGTACCAGCTCCCGTGCCCCAGATTCCTTGGACTACTCAAAATCAACTCTGCTACTATCTCTTCATAACTAAACAAAGGTATTTTATTCTTTATATCTTCCACTACAAGTCCTAAAAATCTGATAAAGAATAAACACCTTGCTATAAACAAAGTATTTTATTCTTTATAGGCTCTTTATCATAATTGATCAATACCTCTGCTATAAGCTTCGCCCACTTTTCATTCATCGTCTAAGTTCATGCATAGCATGGAGAGAATGCATCTTGTATTCAATATTCATAGTATAAAATATATAGACCATAATAATATAGATCGATTCCCTTCCTAAACAAAATTAAATTAATTAATCAAATCTTTCAGACATGCTGAAATTGCAATAACTTAAGATTTTATAAAAGAGTTAAGTTGAAAGAATCATTCAAATGAAGCCTTTTTACAAATTTTCAGAGATCTTACGAAATCTACCTCTGTCATCTTTTGCCATACAAATAGAAATATCCCACACTTATATGAAAGCCATCTAGATATTACTTCAATTGAAAACATCCCATTGCCATATAACCCAATTAGCCAAGCATTTCGTCATAAGTTTTCAAATCAAACCATAATAACATAAGAATACATTGCCGCTACTAGTATAATAGATACTGAAAATTTTGATCCCACTATTAAATTTTATCCACCTACTCTTACGTCATGCAACTTTTATAACCTAGGGTCACTCTAAAATTAAATCTATGCTCTGATACCACTTTAACTATAATGCTCTAAACTCGATTAAATTCAGGATCATGACAAATACGTATACTTGCAGGGATCACCTCCACAAGCATACAAGGGTAACCTACAATTTCAAAATTACTCCAATTATTCCATATAAATCACATTAGAAATAGTAATAAAAGATATCGTTGATACATTCTGCCATTACCGTGCTTTGTGAATATTTCCAAAATACCCTTAAATTATACTTGCAAACTAACTTGCACATATATCTAAGGAATTGTTCTTAAACCATTTTTCATCAAGTTATTCCTCAACTTTGGATAAAAAATAAATAAATATTAATAATAAGCTTGACAGGCCGTAACACTCCATTTTAATATAATTAGATCGTGCAGCATTTAATATTTAAATTTGGTAAATCTAAAAGATACAAGTTCAAAATACATAAATTAATATTACAGAATATTTTCTCAATTTCTAATGCAAATAATATTACTTCTCTTTCCATCATATACAAAACATAATACATGCCTTTATCAATGTAGAATGTAATTCTAAATTTTATATACTCAAAAATAGGATGAAATATCAAATCTAAATCTTGATAAGACCATCAACGTAAAATATATTCCATAAATTTCATATGCTCAAGAATAGGATAATATCAAATCTAAATCTAAATAAGAGCATCAAATATTAGAACATATATGTCAATTCTTAATTTTCTTACATTAGCCAAGGGCTACAATTGCATTTAACCCCTACAATATGGTTTGTGACCATGTTTAGTAAGTAGAAAAGGCTCGAGACCATATTAGTCCTATGAAATAGGCTCGTATCAATACTAGCATTGTAATATAGCTATTCTTTATATTAGCACTCTCATACCATATGCATTTGGCTAAGAGTCTATATGCATATACAAAATTATCCTTCGAAGTTTCATATATATATATATATATATATATATATATCCAAACTTTTATAAAATAAATAAATAAATAGAATTTCAAATATCTCCATAATAGATTATGCAAACAAGTGTACAATAATATCTCAAAAATATTTCAATAAATACCATTTTTGCTCAATTCATGAGTCATAAATTAATTATAGCATAATTTAATAGATGAAATCAAGGAGCCAAAATACCATTAAAATTTGGCACTTCATGAATTTTAAATATAATTTAATATAGAGAATTTATAAATTTAAAATATTCATAAATTCATTAAAAATATTTAATCTCATGTGATATAATATCATTGAAATATTTTCGAATGCAACAAATTAATTTTGAATTTGGATATGAATTTGCCCTGATACATTTCTTTAAACTAATTTATCAAAAAAATCATGATGCTCCTTACATCACAAATGCTCACAATAAATCAAAATATCACTTCACTCAGATTCCTTAGGATCTAATAATTCAAAATCATCCAAAAATCAATCAATATCATGTTATTTCTAATTAATTTTTAGAACTTTTAAACTTTTTTAATTTTAAATAATACCATTTTAGCATGAACTACTATTCTAAAGGTTAGTCTACTGATCTATTGGGATGAGAGGAGGGTACCGGATTTCCCATGTCCTAAGAACCCCATGGGAGGTTGCTTCATGGCCTGCCAGTGCGAGAGAAAGAAAGAAGAGGACCCTTTACGGTTAAAACCCACACAGAGAGAGAGAGAGACGAGAGAGAGAGAGAGGCATGACCCTTCGTGGAACTAATCTCATAGAGAGAAAAGGGGGGTTTCAGCCAAGGAAAAGTTTTTGTTGTATCAAGCTCCATGATTTATTCTTGCATCAGCGATGTAAAAATTTGGACAAATTTTTAGGGCAAATTACGTGCAAAAAAAATTATCACATTCGATGTAAATCATTCTGCATCGAAGACAATCTACAAAGTCTTTTCTTCAGCTAAAGTTCTCCCCGTGCGGTGAGAACCAATGGCCCATTGATGAGGGGCCCAGGAAGTCATAACGTTGCTGTGTCAGGGCACTTCGGTAGTGTTGAAAAGATCGCCGCCCTCCCCTCCAACCGATGCTGCCGGTGACGGAGCAGCGTGGCGAGCAACACCCCTCCTGCAGGGTGGGTCAGGTGGCTAGCCTTCCTCGCCGTTGTGATTAAGGGAAGTAGTTTAAGACATCAATGGGGTTTAAGTGATTGGGTTTTGGGCGTGATAGAACCACCATAGACGTTGATTGGGCTGAGAGAAAGGACTGGCAGGCAACATCCACGAAGCATCGGACAACGAAAGCCTGCTGGGAATTGAGAATGGCAAATCAGATTAGGAGAGAGGGGGACAAGGAGGAACGGCATGCCATTATCAATCACGGACGCCGTGGCTGCCAGGAGTTAGATTTGGCTGCCAGAGTTGGATAAAAACAACTAGAGTCTAATAATGGACACCAGGATAAATGAAACTGAATTGGCAGCCAGGAAATTGGATTTAATCAAACAAGTTGTGCCTTCTAGCATTCGTGGAACGATACGGAAGGTTAAGCTCTTTGGCGAATTTGGATTGGACTAGAAGTGTTAATTGGATTGACCCATTCTAAGTCCGAATGAATCAGAACCAGCATAGCATGGCTAATAGAGTAACCGTGTCTGTCATCGCCCACCTGCGAGCCATACCAAACTGACCCCTGGGGTCTGCAAGTCATGATGGGCTGGCATGACCATAGCCTCCGGCTCACATATGGGTACGATCAACACTAGCGGAGCAACCTGCAGCATAGCCTATTGGGCTGGCCCATTAGACACGCTAGGCCCAACACGTTGGGTTCAGCACGTGGGTTCAACACACCAGACCCACCCGCGTAAGGCCGCCAGACAAGCACGCCAAGCATGACATGCTAAGGTCCAGCACCAGCAGGTACTTTCCCAAATAATCCTAAAAAAAGGCCCAAAAGGTTAGTTTGAGGGGTATTTTATCCTATTTATAAAATAATCCTTTTCAATTGCCATATATGCCGAGGACATTTTGGTTTTTGATCAAGCCGACCTATTTCTCATTCCAAATGGTGATAATGGCTAGTTTTTAAAGTTATTTGAATCATTTGAAAGCTTTCAACTTTTATAAATAGGCTCCAATCCTTCTCCCTCATCCCATGCTAAACCACAAACTCTCTAAAACTCTTTAAATTCTCTTAAGCCTTTTTATCTTTCTACAAGCACTTCTGCTCTTCCTAAATTGTCTTAATTTTTTTTAGTTTCTAATTAGCAGTCCTAATCTCTCTTTAGTTTCTAATCTTGCTCTTTGTCCTCAACAATCAACAATGTCTCATTGATAGCTCTTGTCACCTTATGGCTAAGAGTTTGAGTTCGATATCAATATAGTGGAGTATGGGCGCACTAGTCAAAGACTAAACTCAATGTTATCGAGCCCACTATTGTCATCGGTGCCACATCGAGCACTAGCATAAGGTCTAGCTGTCTAGGGCTAAACTTAACCTATGGAGTCTGGTCACACTTCGGCATTGAGAAAAATCATTGATAAGGAGTTTTATATAATTTGTAAAGTTTGCAAGGAATATTATAATTGTAACACTTATAAGGAATTAATCATATAATCTAAGCTGTGTTAGACAAAAGACAAAATAAAGATTAAAAATTTTGTTTGAATGAATAGAAAATGAAGAAAAGGATCAATTAAGAAAAAATGATATGGTATGATTGCAACGACAAGCCACCTACTCATCCACAAACAATGGAATGTATATAATTTATTTTATTTAAATAATATTAAAAAATAGATGGACTAGCATGCGGGCCATGCACGGCCCACTCCAAGTCAGGCCTGTGGGTAATGTTGGGCCGATCCCTTTAGTGTCATGGACCGTACTGGCATAATATGCTGGCCCACAGGCTGGCTCCTGCAGTGGGCTTGGTTGGGCTACGTGGGCCTGTCTGACAACCCCAGATTGGACGAACAGGCGGCAGAGGGTTTATCTTGCTTCCAGTTTGGTGGGCTGGACCTTGGGAGGCGCCTTTTGTTGTTAAGGGGAAGATATACGGTGCTATGATTTCTTGCAATACACAATGATATATATATCTTCACATAGAAAACTGATCGTCTTTCCAGCCTTCGGTTATCATTGATATTGCTTGATTATATCTTCCATTCAGCTTGTTTACTGCAATTCAAAAAGTTAAACAGCTGGTGGAATCCAGTCCAATTCACTCTTCCATGCATGCATGAATGGCATTGCCGTATGGCTCAAAAAAAAAAAAAAAAAAAACTATTTAGGTGTCCATCCTGCAGTGCTACTGCTATTCCAACGTCTGTCGGTCTTCAACCTTCTATCCACGCAAACTGTGACCCGAGACCCAAGCATTCTAGCTCTGGTCGTCCATTCTTTCCACATGAAAGCGATAGAAGATTTTTTTTGTCCACAGCATGCGCTTGATTGAAGCTGGCTACAATTTTCGACGGGTGCCGTACGTAGTTTCATGCCTGGATGATGTTATGATTGATTGGTCCCAACGTCGTCGTGTGGAATCGGCAAATGCATGGGACTGAGTTCTCGACAAAAACGACAAAATGTAGAACATCCAAGAAACGGTGTATACTGCTCAAACTCTTCAAGAACTCCCAAGGTTAAAAGGAAATCTTTCGGTATGCGTAAAGGAAGGGCTGATTTTTTTGTTGGGAGGGGTTTGAGTTGCAATTCCGAACATCTGTTATGGCCGATGGAGTGCATGCATCATATACTGAGCTGCAAAACCATTGGGTATTCAAAATTAGGATCAATGATTACAAAGTCATGAGAGCATATTAATCTACTGGATCATTTTACTTAATTGTATTTTGGTATAATTCTATATCCAACATTTATTTATACTAGTGTGTGGACAGACTTCATAATATTGGACAAGTATGATACATCATAAGGAGGTAAATTTAATCTGCAGCATATATATTGGGTGTGACCGAATCTTTGTGGTGACCAAATCTTTGACAAGTGCAATAATAATTTAACGAGATGTCATGATTCTTTTTACAAAAAGTCCTCAAATAATGCTGTATTTGTTTCATGGAAATCTATCGACCACATAAGGCATTTCCTAAATTTCATCTGCAAAGATATGATCAACGCCTATGCATTATCTTATGTTTCTTTAAAATATGCAGGGAATTTAAAGAAGGATCTAGCAGTTGGATTGAGACAACTAGAATCTAATAATGGACATCAGAAGTGAAATTGGATTAACAGCAATCTTGTTCCTCTAGTGTTATTTAATCAATCTTGTTCATCTGGTGTTGTTTAATCAAACATCTAGCATCTCTAGCATTCGTGGAACACCCCGTGGATGGTTAGGCTCTTTCATCCATTTGGATTACTGGTGTGATAGGACAAGGGGCTTGGCTTTGTGAGTTGGGTGCTAACGTAAAATGGGCTAGCTTGCTTTAAGTTTGGTGGGCTGGAACTTTAGAGGTCCCTTTTGTTCTAAGAGAAGATAAATGGTGTTATAAGTTCTAGCAAGATACAATGACTGATATCCTCACAAAGATTCTTGATAGCTTTCTTGTCTTCAAATCTTTTAACTAATTGTAAACAACAGTGATACTACTTAACCGCATCTTCTAGATTTAGCTTGTTTGCTGTAATTCAAAAGGTCAGGAGATTGTTTCTTATATGCTTAAATGATGCAATATTAGTGTATACCTGACAGAACAAAAACTATTTGGATATCCATCATCCTACTGTGCAATTGTTATTTTGTACTAACTCAAGCCCAACTATTGGTACGCCTCAAGCCTATTTGTTGGACCAATTAACCTATTAGTAGGTCAGATCTAGTGGCTTTAAAAACTTGAGTCTAAGTTAATTAGAAGGTCCTCAAATTAACTTTTTCATCAAATGAGTCCATCCGCTAACTCAATTAACCCATTAATAGGCTAAATCTATATAGCCTTAACCTATTAGCAGACCAGATCTATGTTGCCTTAATAATTCAAGTTCAAGTTAATTTGAAGCTACTGGCCTAATTACGCTATTACAGGGTACGGTTCAAGTGGTTTTAAAAATTTGAATCCAAATATATTAGTAGCAGATGACTGGAATTATAAGTTTCTTAAATCAATGTTTCCCACCCAGGAGATGACTTGAGTGTTCAACCTTCTATCCATGCAAACCATAACTAAAAACTCAAGCAATCTATCTGTCTGTGTTCCATTCTTTCCGTATGAAGGGTTCAAGTTAATTAATTGTAGATGACTTAAGTTATAAGTCTCTCAAATCAATGTTTCCCACCTAACATGAGAGATGACTTAAGTCTTCAACCTTTTATCCATGCAAACCGTGATTAGAAATTCAAGCGATCTATCTGTGTTTGTGTTCAATTTCGTCCACATAAAGCGTCCAAGTTAATTAGTAGTATATGACTTGAGTTATAGGTCTTTCAAATCAACATTTTCACTCAATAGGGGAGATGACTTGTCTTCAACTTTCTATCCATACAATCCATGACAAAGAACACAGGCAACCTATCTGTGTCTATGTTCCATTTTTTCCAAATGAAGACAATAGTAGAAACTTTTTCCATGGCATGTGCTTGACTAATGCTAGCTATAATTGTGACCCATTGTCCACATTCATCTTCTATGGTATGGCATGGCCAACTTTTCCGCAAGAGATATAGTCTGGTTGTATAATGTCTAAATGACATTATGATTGATTGTCCCTTACATCGTGTGGAATCAGGTAATGTTTCCATCTCAGGGTCGTTGGTCCTCTCCATTGACCAACTTCAGTCTAAATTTTAAACAAAACAACAAAAAGTAAAATACCTAAGAAGTGAATATTGTTCAATCTAAGGTTAAGAAGAAATCTTTTGCTCCGTGTAAAGAAAAGACTAACTTTTCATTGGTGGGGGTTTGAGTTGCAATTCACATCGATAGAATTCTCACACTACTAATGCCAATTCATTATTCACAAATATCTTACAAACATTTGCTCCTTTGCAATGGCTAAATGTGTTACATTGAGTTTCGAGCCTATTAGGTATTCAAAATTAAGATTATTTTATTTAATTATAGGCTAAAATATACTTTTGATCCTTAAATTTTTAGTTGTTACAATTTAATTTCTTATATTTTTAGAATGTTGTATTTTTGACATCTCGTGGCATGGGACCAATTAAAATTTATGGAATAGCCAACTTGTCATTCTGTCCGAATACATTGACTAACCATATGATACATCGGCTATTTCAAGACTACTTGCAGAAGCTAGCTATTTGGGTTAGTAGGTAGCATTTATGGTACATAATTTAATCCAAATACTTTTGGTTGTCAACAAATTTTAAACCACCAAAAATCATCTAAAATCTTAACAGCCTGTCTAGTTTCTACAAATAAATTTGTTTGTGCTTTAGCAAAGACAAGCTCTCCAAGTTGATTATTAGAATGGATGGTTTGTTTTCAATCTCGATTTGAAAAACCAATTCAAAGTGGATTGATTCCACACAAAAAAAAAAAAACTCTAAACCATTCGATCTAATCCAAGCGCACCCATGCTTTCTAATCTTCTAATCTTTTGACTAATTGCAGACGTTATCATTGATATTGTTTAACTGTATCTTCTAGGTTCAATTTATTTACTGTAATTCAAAGAGCTACACTGATAGAATCCAATCCAGCTGATTGTTTCATGTATGTTTAAATGATGCATTGGTGTATGTCTCACAGAACAGAAACTAATTGTATGCATTGGTGTCGTTGCTATTCCAACGTCTATCTGTCTTCAAGCTTCTATCCACGCAAATCACCATGACCGGGGACCCAAGCAACCAACTTCTGGCCATCCATTCTTTCCACATGAAAGCGATAGAATATTTTTTTCCGTAGCGCGTGCTTGACTAAAGCTAGCAACGATTGTGAGCCAGAGTCCACACCCATATTGATTTTTAGGAATGGTTAAAAGAAATCTTTTACCATGTACAAAAGATGCATTGATTTTTTATTGGCAAAGGTTTGAGAAGCAATTCTACTTACATAGGTCTCACATTGTTAAGTGTTCGATCATTATTCACAGATCTCTTACTAACATTAGATCGGCCAAGTTCCTAACACTGAGTTGCAAAACCAACCAGTTTTCAAAATTAGGATCAATGATTACAAAGTGAGAGTAACCTCCAGGATCATTTTACTTAATTATATTTTGGTACAATTCTATATTGAACGTTTATTTATATTAGTAGGTGGATGAACTTGACAATATCGGACAGGTATCACATATAAGGAGGTAAATTGAAATTGTAGTATGCATATTGGGTGTGCTAAATCTTCACCAAGTGCAACGATAAACTAGATGTCATGATTCTTTTTGGCAAAATATTCTCAAATAATAATTTATTTGATTAATTGAAATCTATCCGCCATGCAATGTATCTCCTAAATTTTGTCTGCAAAGACGTGATCAACACCTGTTGATTTATGCATTATGTTATGTTTCTTTAAAATATGCAAGAATTTTTTTAAATAATTATCTTCATATTATTATAGAAATGTCATAGAAAAGAATTGTCCTTGCATAACTAGTCTATTAGTTAGCTAGTGTCATCAAGTTTGTCCATGCACATCCTTTATCGCAAGAGTGAAGTATAGATGGCACTATGGGTGCCAACTATGAGTTGGCTAATGGAAGATTTAGCCCATTTGTGCGAAGACCATTTCAACACAAGGCCTAGATACCTCTATATAACACCGGGAAAGCAAGGACGTTTCAGCAGAACAACAAGGGAAAAGGAGGTCATCATGGCTTCAAAATATACCATACCTATGGTGCTACTACTCTCTTTGATCTCTCTCCAACTCATCAAACTCGGCCATGGCAGTGGAGTCCACACCAGCATCCATTGCCTGGAGTTCGAGAGAGAAGCTCTTCTGGGGTTCGCAAGAGGCTTCAACCAATCAGAAGATCCATTCTCATCATGGGTCGGAAAAAATTGCTGTCGATGGGAAGGTGTGTACTGCAACAACACGACAGGACATGTCACTGGATTAGACGTTTGGGGGTTGTCTAGTGGTAAGGTGAATCGATCTTTGCTCAGTCTTAAGCACCTGAATGACTTGTCTTTGGGTGGGAATATAAGCATTCCACCCTTTATTCGTGATTTCAAGGAGTTGAGGTCTCTTGAACTCGAAATGTCAGATTATAGTGGAACTGTGCTCCAAAAGCTTGGAAATCTCTCCAGCCTGCAATCTCTTCGTCTTTATGCTTATGATGAATTATCATAGACAATGCTCACTGGCTTTCTTGTCTCACTTCCTTGCAAGAACTCGAAATGGAGGGCGTGAGATTTGGTACGACATCTGGCTGGCTAGATGCACTAAACATGCTTCCTTCCTTGCGTTCTATAGAGTTCTTTATTGTGAATTCGGTAGCTTTCCCTCTCCCTTGCACACGTTAACTTCACATCTCTTTCAGATCTTTATCTTTATTCATCCTCGACCAAATCCAGAATACCCAACTGGATGTTTCAGCTGTCGAACCTCCAAAATCTCGATCTAAGTATACCGACTTTCAAGGTCCCATTCCAACTGCCATTGGGAACCTAACCTCTCTCGAGTCCCTCGGCCTCCGTGGTTTTTCTCAGCTTTCAGCTAGGATGCCACAAACCTTGAGCAGTCTCTGCAAGCTACAGAGCCTCGATTTCTCTGAATCCAGTTTTAATCAAAGGTTAGATGATCTTGGAAGATATTTTCAGGATGCATCAGAAATAGTTTAAATGAATTATATTTGCATAATGCTTCACTTAGTGGCAACTTGCCAGATTGGATAGCAGACCTCAAAAATCTCACATATCTTTATCTTTCAATGAACTCGCTTTCTAGCAACTTGCCAGATTGGATAGCAGACCTCAAGAATCTCACAAGGCTTGGTCTTTCAATGAACTCGCTTTCTGGTCCTCTTCCTATAAGTCTCGGACAACTCTCTCAGCTGTTCTCTTTGGATCTCTCTCATAACTCTTTGGAGGGTGAACTGACCGAAGATCATTTTGCTAACCTTGGAATGTTGAGGTACTTGGATGTAGGGTTTAACCACCTGGTTCTAAATGTTAGCTCTGACTGGGTCCCTCCCTTTCATCTCGAATCTATCGACATGAGCTCTTGTCTAGTGGGCCCAAAATTCCCTTCGTGGCTCCGAACTCAGCGGACGTTAGCTGAATTATATTTATCCAATTCTAGAATCTTGGGTTCCATTCCTGAATGGTTGTGGAACCTCACCTCTCTTGAAGTACTAGATCTCTCCCATAATGTCATCAGCAGCACCATTCCACATTTTCCATCAAAGATACTGGGTCTGAATTTGATGAATACTTCATTTCAGGGACCAATTCCTCCTAATATTAGCAAAATATTTCCTAATCTAGAAGGTCTTTTTCTATCTACAAATAGCATAAGTGGTAGCATTCCCTTATCTTTATGTGATTTGGTGAACTTAACAATGCTTGATATTTCAAATAATAATCTATCAGGGAAACTCCCACCTTGTGAGAAGCATTTCCCAAAACACCTAACTTTTCTCTTCTTATCAAACAATAACATCATGGGAGGTATTCCTAGCTGGCTCTGTTCTTCTAGTCTATATTTCTTACACTTAAGCAACAACAGTATGTCTGGAGACTTCCCTCCATTTCTGCAGAGTTGTAAGGAATTGATTGGCCTTGATCTTGGTGGCAATAGATTCAGTGGTAAAATACCTACTTGGATAGCAGAAAGCATGCCATATTTGGAACGGCTTCGCTTACGATCAAACATGTTTGTGGGTGAAATTTTAGAAGAACTATCTGAGATTAAAAATCTACATGTCATCGATCTCTCACATAACAATTTCTCTGGAGCCATACCAAGGAGATTTGGCAATTTTTCCCTCATGCAGAGTATTGATCCTAAGCGTTGGCTTTCTGTTTCTCGACCAGTTGTGTACTATCCTATGTACTGTTTACCTGAAGGCTGCACAGATAAAATGATATTGGACACTAGAGGAAGAGAAGACCTGTATGAAAGGGGACCACTTGCACTGATTACAATTATGGACCTCTCAGAGAACAACTTGTCTGGAAATATTCCTGAGGAGCTAATTAGTCTTCCTGTATTAATGAGCTTAAACCTATCTGGTAATCATCTAATGGGAGAAATATCAAGAAAGATTGGCAATATGCTACAACTGGAATCTCTTGATTTATCAAGGAATGAGCTCTCTGGTGCAATTCCTTCTACATTGACCAACTTAAGCTTTTTGACCTTCTTGAATTTATCCTACAACAATTTATCAGGAAGAATTCCAATTGGCAGACAACTCGACACTATTAATAGTCCTTCCAGTTACATTGGTAATCCTTTTCTTTGCGGATTACCTCTAACCAAGACATGTGTAGGTGATGGGATGATAGATGAAGTTCCAAAAGATGCAGATGGTGATGGCAATGCTCAGGCTTCAGACACCTCTAGTGAACATGAGGATGAGATGGTTTGGTTTTACCTTGGGATAGCACCAGGATATGCAGTTGGGTTTTGGACAATCCTTGGCATGTTACTTCTCAACAAGACTTGGAGGACTACATATTTCCAATTTGTAGATAATTCATACAATAGGATTTCATGGCCATCCTATTAAGCTTTGAAAGGTTAACGAAGAGATTTCTTTAAAGATGAAGTTATGACCATTAAGCATTGTTCTGGTATAGTTGAAGTAATGCGAGGACTATAGTGGTATAATTCACCTTATTGCTTATATTGTAATTTCTTTTTCACTAAGTTTTAGTAGAATGAAGCTTGAATAGCATGATTTTAATTAATTTGGCAAGTTTAATTATGTTCGAATATTGTTGTTGTTCATTTTAATGATTACCGCATTGAGAAGGTTAATATGTGGCTTGTTATTTATGAAGTTTTTTTTTTTTAAATATAATCCCTTCTTGTGCTTGTTAATTGAATTTAACTAACCTATTAGAGGAAGCGAAAAAAAAGCATCTCCCTCACCTTAATTGTAGAAGAAGATATAAGAGAGGTCTTTTATCCTATTTTATTCCAAGAATATTCTTTCATCTTATCCAAGAACACAATGTCACCCGTATTTATCCGAAAATGGCATTATCCCACTTAGATGAAAAGATCTTGTAAACCTTTAGTTGGATCTAAACTTAAAGAACTTATTACCCTAAAATCTACCTTGAATGTGAATTTTTTAAAATTGAGAAGCTAAATTCCATCTAATCTCTCATAGGGATTTTTTTAAAACAAAAGAATAATGGTCCATAAGGAATTAAGTAGTGCAATGACACTCTACGAAAAGCTATATAGATTTTGTGACATTTCATATATTCTTCTCCTACTACATTTATCTGCATTAATAAATTCCAAGGGGTAACTCTCCAATTTATAGTTCAGAAAAGATTTTGTGACTATTCTATGTTATGATGCTATGATTGACCAAAAGTTGGCACATAACTCGCTAAAAAATGACTATATTTGAAATTTTTGGAGATCAAAGTTATAAGATAGATTGATGAAATATTAAAATTTCTACGGATCTTAGATAGATTAATCTTTGCTTAATTTTAAGCACCCAAATTACTTTGATTCATACCAGAATGATTTTGGGGGATCAACATTCCACCATTCCGTGAACAATAGACTCTCCCTCATAAGCCAATGGAACCATACCCCAAAGCCTGCAATATCTTGGTATTTCACTTAATTCAGTTGCACAATGCTAACTAAATTTTTCATCCATTTCATTTGAATATATTGATGAACTTTATGAGCTCCTTGAAGGCATCTAATTGGCTAGACACATTAAACAAGTTGACCATACATATCTTTTGTTCCTTGATCTTTCAACATCGCCCATATCCAGACTAACCAGCTAGTTTCTTAATTTGACAAAACTCCAAATATTAGCGTATTTTAACTAAATCTCTATCTCAACATATTTTCACTGAATCTCATTACACATGGGTGCAATTTAAGTGAAAATAAATTAAAGGAATTATCGATGTTAGGTTGTAAAAGAGATTTAATTTTAATGACAGTTCATTATTATGAACAGGTAAAAATAATGAAAGCAAAGGAAAATAAGATTTAAATCATTAAAATTTATGGATCAAGATAGATCGGAATCTAATCAAATCCATTTTCTATTAACTAAAATTTGATTTGAATGATATATTGGTTGAATCACGTCAAAAACATAAGACTTGAACTTGACCTAAAATTTAGATCAAATCTAATTTTTGAACTTGATCAAACATATAGGACTTTAGATATGAATCAAGCCAATTTTAATAAGATCAAGACCGGGTCGGATCATTGGTCGACTTCGACCAAACTTGCTTGCATTTTGTGGCATCAACAAGTTTAACATTTTCAAACACAATTAAAAAGATTGTTAAGGATCATTGATCATACTAATTTGATTAAAAAAATTATTACTTGCTTTACTTATATTTTGACATTATTTGTACTTATTCTGATATTGCCCTAACTATAATATAAGCTTTATTTGAGTGGATGAAGTAAAGTTATAGTCAAATTGGGAGTGGTTATCATCTGACTTCCATTTCCAAACAATTTTGCATTTATCCATATGAAGTTTCTATTTCATGACTAACGTATCTGCATTTAAAAGAGTCATCATATTCACATTAGGTCAATGTAGGTAATGTCATCGAACAAGAGGCACTCTTAGATTGTTCAGAATCCTTTATTAACTACAGGTAAGCCATATAAAAATTTCACAGAACCTTTGCTTTATGATTACGTGGGGCTGTTAGGAAGAAGAGCAACTTCACATCTGTTGTCATGGACTGGTTTTCAAAATGGTGTTGTTCATATCTTGCTAAGAGACGGGTGTGCTTACAACCTGATTTGAGCCAATTATTAGGCAGCTCAGAGCCGATTGGGCATGCAAGGAAGCTCCTCGAGCTTGGCTTGAGCTCGGGCTGAGCTTAACAAATTATGTTCAGGCTCAGCTCATATACAGTTTCCCTTTGCTTCTCTTATCCACCCCTGTTCAGGCTTGGCTCTTTTAAAAGGCAGGCTTGAAAAGCTATTGAGAGCTCTGCTCATTTTCTGACTGTGCCAAGCCCAGACCAAGCTGCAGTTGGCCAAGCCCAAGCTGCTCATCATGGTGAGCTTCGATCGTTTGCAGCCCTACAAAAAGACTTCATGAGCTCATGCAACTCATAAAGCTGAGTCATGTTTCACCAACATTGGCAGTCTGGATGGAAAGTCTAGGTCATTTATGTTTGAAAAGAGTGCTGAGATCAAACGACCTTTGGAGCACTTTATTGTCAAACTTTGGGACACTTTCAGATGAATGGACCATATCATTCCAAAGAAGATAGAAATTGATTATAAGTAAAAAAACCTAAAACCTGGTCGAGATATCTTTATGGCTTTGGCCTGACTCTTTGAAGATATATACGGAAGGGAAACTGAAAAACAATGCTCAGTTGCCTTGATGTGGAGTAGAAGGGTTGAGAATTCGCTGGTTTGGGCCTCTCACTGCCTTGAAGCTTCTTTAGTTTCCACTCTCCTCTTTGGCAAATGCTCTAGTTTGGAAAATAAATTGGGATGGCAGGCACTTGATGTAGATTCTTTTTATAAATTTATTAACCATCAAGGTATTCTCTACCCCTTCTATAGCCCCGTGTAGAAAGATTTTACTCTAAAAGAAAGTTAAGATATTTATCTGCCTAGCTCTTTGGAATAAGCTTCAGATGAAATGTTGGCAAAGAAGCCTGTGAGTGTTCGATGTACACTATGTGAGACTAATCATGTGTCGATAGATCATTTATTCATCAAATGCCTTTTTTCTAGATAAATTTTAGCTTCCCTCACTAAGAAACTAGGCTTGAGCCAAACATCTACTAGTGTTTATAGACTTTGGTTGGATTGGAGGTCAAAAGGAATAATGCTAGTTAGCAAAAGAAGGATTTAGAACTAGCTAATCATGGCGATCGAATGTCGACTTGGTCCTGAATAGAGTAGAGTGGAGGAAGCAGGTTCATGTAGCCAACCCCATGTAGTTGGGTCAAAAGGAATAATGCTAGTTAGCAAAAGAAGGATTTAGAACTAGCTAATCATGGCGATCGAATGTCGACTTGGTCCTGAATAGAGTAGAGTGGAGGAAGCAGGTTCATGTAGCCGACCCCATGTAGTTGGGAAAAGGCTTAGATAAGTTGAGTTGAGTTGAGTTATTCATGGCTATCATGGCATGCTTGGAAAAAGAGAAACCCAAGAATGTTCCAAAAGAGAACTTTATTCCAATATTTGCTCCTTCATAAGATTGTGGCCATATTTTGCTTGCAAAAAAATCTTTGCCTTGAGAAGTGGATTAAAGGTCATAGTGCTTATAGTAATTTCTTATCTTCCCTTCTTTTATCTTTTTTTTTTTTTTTGTAATTTCCTTTTTTTGTAAATGACTCTTTACTGTAGTTGCTTTTCTTATGAATAATATTTTAGTGGGTGAAGCTTTTTCCCTCGCTTTTATTAAAAAAAAAAGAAAAAAAAAAAAGTCAAAACCTAAAAGCTGGGCTATGGAGCTCCAATCGTCCAAGCAAATTAACGGAGGATACCAGCTGTGGAAGCATGCTAGTTAATATATTTGAAACTTGAAAGCACTAAGGAAAAATGTATTTGTAAACAATTCATTCAGATGGAGTGCACTAACTACTACGTCAGCATGCACCTTTTTTTGAGAAAATTATCGATTTCACCCATTCATTCAAATATTTATATATTTTTTTTCAGGAGGAGGAGGAGGAGGAATAGTACCACATGATCAATCAGGGAACCCGTGGCGGCTAAGAGTCGGATTGGTAGCCAGTTGGATTGAGAGAATTATAACCTAATAATAGACACCAGGAGAAGTGAACTTGGATTGGCATATCCAACCACTAGTGAGATCGCAGATGCCAAGATGCCATTGGTTTGATATTATTATTATTTGAATTATAAAATTGGCATATATGGCATCATTATATTATCATGAGCTATGACGGTTGACATCATGCTATTTTGATTGAATTTACAAATGTCAATTGTTTAATGATGGCGTATGAGTTAATTGATATTTAAGCAATATTAACTTTATTTGTCAGTGGTTATAAATTAAATTATATACATATCATAATTAACGCTCATGTGCATGGAAGACTTCTTACTATTATTATTTTTGTATTTTTTTAAGCTGTAAGATACTTAACTTTATCATTAATGTTTGAAAATGTTGATGCAAGAGTACTAGCTAGCATTTGTTTCTGATATCGGAAACATTTGAACTTTGTATAATTTGCATTGATGAACTGTTAATGAAATATTTTGATTTGTCATTGTTAAGGGGTAAAATCACTATGCATTAATAATCGTATATATAACTAAGGCTAACCCTGATTTTGCTCGCTGTGCGACATCAGCCAGGGATAAGTTAGCTCGGTAGGCTGGGGCGCCTTAGCCTCTCACCGTGCCAAGGATTCTCAATGCGCGGACCGCGTTTCATACCCCCATCCGAGCCTACATCATTTCTCGGCCCCAGCCGAGCTATCATCTCTCGGTCCCAGCTGAACTATAATCTCTCGGTCCCAGCCGAGCTATCATCTCTCGGCCCCAGCCGAGCCATCATCTCTCAGTCCCAGCCGAGCTATAATCTCTCGGTCCCAGCGGAGCTATCATATCTTGGTTCCATCCAAGCCTTGTCTCTCGGCCCTAGCCGAGCTATCTCATCCCTCGGCCCTAGCCGAGCTCTCATTTTCGGTCCCAGCCGAGCTACCGTCTCTTGACCCCCCCGGCTGAACTATCGTCTACCGTCTCTCGGCCCCGGCTGAGCTGTCGTCCCTTGGCTCTAACCGAACCATCCCACCACCCGACTTTTCTAGCTGGTTCCTTCCTATCACTCAGCCTAGCCCGAGTGATCCCCATACCTCTACGGAATCAGGCGCGGGAAAGCTTGAATCCTTAAGATTCAAAACAGGAATCATATCTGAGAGTGGCCTAGGCCCCTGGGGCATATGCCCCCACCAAATCTCGAGACATCAACAAGCTCTCCAAGCCGTTGATCCTCTAACTAACCAGATATGAATCCTACCGATCTTATAACAAACTGTTTCGGATCTCAACGACTTTTGGACCCATGACGCTTCCAAACAACCAGGTGATCCTCTATAAATACCACAGCTTCAGACCTCCTGAGGTAGGCAATCCCCCATGCGTACACTTGCTCACTGGCTCTCTTCTCTTTGCCTTTGCTTCCGTCATTAGCGCTCTGTTCGGAGCCTCTGGAGGAACTCTTCGGCGATTTGGATCGTGCAAGGGTGATAATTTATTCAGCGGTACGAGCTTAATTAAAGTGTGTGCAGTGTGCTTTTCTCTGCCACGTCGTCCTCCCGTCTCTGCCTCGAGATTTGACAGTTGTCGCCACCCCACGTGCGGGGCCTCCCACGACACCCCAAAACAGCGTCAAATCTCTTCCATCATCGCCGATTCGATCCCGCCGATCCCGCGGCCGGGTCGAGATCATGCGACGTGACAAAACAAGTTTGTCAATTCGACGGCTCACGATTTCCCCCAGCGGCGACGGCCTCGGAAGTCGGCGATGAATCGGCGGAGGATCCGTCCAAAGTCGTCAATTCACTCGCTTCGGTTCACTGTTTCTCTTGGCCTCGACCAAACTGTTTGGCTCGACGGGTTATATGCCTTGGGGTGCCTCGCAACCCGTAGCCGTCCTCGCCCTCGTCTCGTAGCATCTTCTCTCGGAGAAGAACGACATTTCCCAAAACACCCTTGCACGATCCCTTTAATTATATACTAAAATTTAATTATAATATACTAAAATTTAATTATAATATACATGGGTTGGGCCCCATGGACCGACGGCAGAGTCTGAAAGAGATGGTTCCACCATCGAGTCCAAGGCTTCGCGGGCGTTCCATCAATCATAACGTAGAGTTGAAACAAAAACAAAAAAAAAAAAAATGAAAACCAGCGGATAACTAAGAAAATAAATTTTAAAAAGTGAAAGCGTGAATTCCGCAACTGGCCTTTTTTTGAATTTTGACGGCAAAACAGAGAATCTGCAGCCACGATTTCCTTTTTCAGCTTTTTTACTGGAAAACAACGAAAGAGCACCAAACAGTTTATGCCGTGGATTAATTATTGAAAAAAACAGGACCCGCACCTCAATAACAAAGGGGGCAAAGGAAAGTTCAAGCGAAGGCCGGGCAGCAAGCGTTTATGTAGTGTTTGATTTTCGAAAGCTATTTCCGAATAAGTATATAAAATAATATTTATTTTTAAAAAATAATTAAAATAATAATTATTTTTTAAAATAATAATTTTATTATTAAGAAATAATTTAATTATTTTTAAATTTTTTTAAAAAATAAGTTTAAAGAATAATTTATGATTAAACATGGATTATCTTTTCTGGTTAAATTTTTTTAGAGTTATCCTCTGTAGTTATAGCTTTTGGTATTATTTAATAGAAAAAATATTATTCATGGATAAGTGTAGGGAATAGAGTTTATTTTCTGCCTATCCCTAAGGATATCCTTGGCTATCCCATTGATCATATCAAATATAAAAGGTAAATCCATAGGATAACTTTTTTTTTTTACTCTTATTTGGAGGGATAACAAGCTATTCCTGCAATTTTTTTTTTATAGAAAATAAATTGAAAGGATAACCCATGGTTAACCCTCTAGTTAATTTTATTCCTAGCTATCATTTTTAGTTATGACTTTTGAAAATAAAAGGGGATATTCCCTGAATATCTCCTCTTATTTTCTATTTCAAACACTACATTTGAAAATAAGAAGGATATCATCTTACCTCCTATTTAAATACTATTTTAAAAAAAAAAAGTAAAAACATATTTTTGTTTAGAAAAATAATCTGAACATGATGTACGAAGACGGCTTAAATTAGTGAGTTTTGCTTGAGCATAAATATATTCAGATTAAAATTAATTGATTAATTAAGCATAATTAATAAAAAATGGATTACTAGGCTTAGTTATTAAATGAATTAATTTGTGTAATTTGATATGTGAATCCAAATATAGCCGATTGAATTTATTTATCTAAGTAATATTATTTTTAATTATAATATACTAAAATTTAAAAAATAAAAAGTATAAAAAAATAAGTTGAATACCATGTATGAATCAAAGTAGGTTAAATATTGCCTAAGGATTAATTTTCATCCTTTCATGCAGATTGTAAGCAATTTGTCTTAAAGAAAAAATAATTTGACTCAATATGAACATTCTACCATAAATACGATCATATAAAAGTACAATCCAAGAACTCCTTTAAATGTCCTCAGAAATAAAATTAGAAATAATAAGAGAAAGAAAGAGAAATAAAATAAAAGGATGAGAGGCTCTTTTTCTAAGTAGGGCTTTTAAAATATGGACTTTCTTCTCTACAGGTCTCAAAAAGTTAGAGCAGAGCCTCGGCAAGATAGGAGTAGATCATACTCTAATCTAAGCTTGGATTACCTACAATCTTAGACCTTGAAAGAAATTTTCTATTGAGTTGTTAACTCATCTAATTATTTTTTCATCTTTCAGAGTTGTAGGACACTTAGATTTAGATATAATGCTTTGAAATTTTGGATCCATAGTAGCTAGCAGCTGTGTTTGATATTGGATGTATCTTATCTTTGTATTTTATATTGGTGAGCTATTAATGAAATATTTAATTCTTTAGATTCATCATGTGAGAGCATATCCAACCACGAGTGAGATCGCAGATGCCAAGATGCCAAAGTGTTGGATTGATATTATTATTATTTGAATTATAAAATTGACATATGTGGCATCATTATATTATCATGAGCTATGACAGTGGACATCATGCTATTTTGATTGAATTTACAAATTTCAATTGTTTAATGCTGGCATATGAGTTAATTGATATTTAAGCAATATTAACTTTATTTGTCAGTGGTTATAAATTAAATTATATATACATATCAGAATTAACGCTCATGTGCATGGAAGACTTCTTACTATTATTATTTTTCTATTTTTTAAAGTTGTAGGATACTTACTTTTTAGCATTAATGTTTGAAAATGTTGATGCAAAGAGTAGCCAGCATTTGTTTCTGATATCTGATACTGTTAAATATGTCTTGAATTTTATATATCGGGCCCGGTTTTTTGACCCGACCCGATATTCTTGTTGGGTCCGGACCAAACCGGTCCGCTAGGGTTTATTTTATGGAAGTATTTTTTTGAGGCGTATATATATATATATATATGTGTGTGTGTGTGAAAACTTCTGTAAGGGTTTGAGACCTCCTCCTCCTTTTTTTTTTGATAATGGAATTTTGTTTGCCTTGCCCATGGATGTAGATCACCATGATCGAACCACGTAAATTCTTGGTGTTCCTTTGTTTGTTTATTGTTTGATTTGTTTATTTCTGTAACAAACTGGTATCAGAGCTTTTGGTTCGAAAACAATTTTGTTGAAAAAAAAAAGGGAAAACCTAACCCTAATTTTTTTTTTGTTGGTTTTTCGTCCGCCTCCTCTGTTTTTCTTCCGACGGCTCTGTTTTCTTCCGACGTCTCTATGGCTTTTGGAGGGATCTGAGGAGTCCCATACCTCGGCGCCATTCTTGTATGGCTTTTGGTTCCGTTGCAGCCCTAGCTGCTACAACTTGACGAGGGCTGGTCCGCCCCTCCTCCCCGCGAGGCGGAGCTCGGGATGCGAAAGGAAGAGAGCAGGGACCACCGCTCCTCGACACGACGCCTGACATAGCCGCCGTGGGCCATCTACTCCGGTGTCCCCCCTCGCTGGAGCTCAATTCAGATCGCCGGGGGGGTCCACAATCGAGGGAAGGCGAGCGCAACGGATGTTCCGATGATCGGTGAATTTCTAGGATTTTCGTTGGAGCCGGAGAGAGATTGACCTTCGCGGCATCCTCTCGGGGTTTTATTCCCCAGGAGGAATCATAGCGTGCCCCAGAGCGCTTCGTGATCTTCTCCACCGACCCTCAAATATTCCCCCAGGCGGCACGTTTCTAGTTTCTTTCGGTGCCGTGGAGCAGAGCCTTGAGCGGACGATCCCTTCAAGCAACGGGATCCCTGAGCGAAAGAAATAGAGACACAGAGGAGAGCGGAGAGGAGGAGAAGAAGCCGCCAGAGGGGAGAGGAGAAGAAAGGGATCTCATTAGGGTTTCGATCGCTGCCCTAGTTTTATCTTCTTGATCCCCTTCTTGGACGCTGCATAGGATCGCGTAGTGGTTCCGCGTGAGACGATGCAGTGAAACGCCCCAAGAACAGGAGTAACGAAGCCGTCGTCAGGACACGGGTGTTCGTGAGGTTCCAGCCAACACGCGGCCAGGGGAGTTCGTGGGGCGAAGAAGAAAAACAAACTAGTATCAAACCCAGAGAAATCCCAGAGAAAACGCCCTAACTTAGTTCCAAATATCATAGGAACAGTGATCCCGGTGCCCTCGACCGTCTGCAAAGCCCTCGGATCCTTTCTGGACAAATCTTTTTCTTCTTCGATCCAAACAGAAAGATCGTTTCGTTCTTAGAAATTTTTTGGGATGTCATCTTTGAAGTTTCAGATTGCACCATTTGATGGACAGAACAACTTCGGATTATGGAGAATAAAGATGAAGGCTTTATTGAAGCGAGAGGGTTCTGTTAGGGCTCTGGATAATAATTATACAGATGACATGACCACGGCTGAGATTGAAGAGATGGATGAGAAGGCGCATAGTGCGATCCAGTTGTCTCTAGAAGATAATGTTTTGCGAGAAGTTGCAGATGAGGAAATAGCGGCCGGTCTTTGGAAGAAACTGGAAAGTCTCTACATGAAGAAATCTTTAACATCGAGACTTTATTTGAAGCAGCGTCTTTATACCCTAAAGATGCGAGAAGGTATGCCTATTAAGGAACACTTGAATGAGTTTAATAAGATTGTTATGGATATGAAAAATCTAGATATTAAACTCGAGGAAGAAGATCAAGCTTTGATTGTGTTATGCTCATTGCCTGCCTCATACGAAAATTTTGTGAACTCGATGCTTTATGGACGTGAATCCATAACTCTAGAGGATGTTAAAGCATCCTTGAATTCTACAGAATTGAGAACAAAATTGAATGGAAATACTAGTGGAGATAGGGTAGATGGTTTATTCGTGAGAGGTAGGGCAAAGAATAAGGATAAAGTTTTTAGAAAAAAATCTGTTGGTCGTTCAAAATCTAGGCCACCTGGAGATACGACGAACATTGAGTGCTACTATTGTCACAAGAAAGGACATTACAAGTCAGATTGTCCTGTGCTCAAGAGAAAGGATAAGCAACGTAGTCAACGTCAAGATGCGGCGAATATTGCTGAGAAAGATGAGTCTAATGTGTCAGACAGAGTTCTTACGACATGCTCTGTTGTTAGTTTTTCAAACGATGTTTGGATAATGGATACAGGAGCATCATATCACATGTGCCCAAATAGGGAATGGTTCACCACATACGAACCATTGAATGGTGAATCAGTTTTTATGGGAAATGATGCAGTATGCAAAATTATGGGAATTGGTACTGTTCAGATTAAGTGCCATGACAAAGTTGTGAGAACCTTGACTGAAGTTAGGCACATACCAGACTTAAAGACCTTATTTCTTTGAGCTGTTTGGATTCCATTGGGTGTATGTACTCAGGTGGAGGTGGAGTTCTAAAAGTCACCAAAGGCAATCTAGTTGTGATGAGAGGAAACAAGGTGAATCACTTGTATCATCTACAGGGTAGCACAATTATGGGTTCTTCGATTGGCACAGCAAATTCTGTTTCTGCTGATGATAGAACAAAATTGTGGCATATACGTTTGGCCCATATGAGTGAGCGTGGCATGACAGTTTTGAGTAAACGTGGTTTACTATATGGTGAGTAGACATCCTCACTAGATTTCTGTGAGCACTGTGTTCTTGGCAAGCAGTGCAAGGTCAGTTTTAGTACAGGCACACATTCAACGAAGGGTACACTCGACTACATACATTCTGATTTATGGGGACCGGCACAGGTTCCATCTAAGGGTGGTGCTCTTTACTTTGTGACATTTATTGACGATTATTCCAGAAAAGTTTGGGTTTATTTTCTGAAAAGAAAAAGTGAAGTGTTTGAAACCTTCAAGAAGTGGAAAGCCCTTGTTGAGAATCAGACAGGGAAGAAGATCAAACGTCTGAGGACCGATAACGGTCTTGAGTTCTGTGGTGGTGATTTTAATAAATTCTGTGCAGATGCAGGTATCGTTCGACACCGTACAGTCAGGTACACTCCACAGCAAAATGGAGTGGCATAAAGGATGAACAGAACTTTATTGGAGAGGGCAAGATGCATGCTCTCTAATGCTGGCATGGAAAAGGCTTTTTGGGCTGAAGCAGTTAACACATCTTGCTATCTGGTTAATCGTTCTCCTTCAACAGCAATTGAATGTAAGACTCCTTTTGAGATGTGGTCAGGTAAGCCTTGTGATTATTCAAATCTAAAGGTTTTTGGATGCCCTGCTTACTATCATGTTAAGGATGGTAAACTTGAACCTAGAGCAAAGAAGTGTATCTTTGTTGGTTATGCTGATGGCGTAAAGGGTTATCGTCTGTGGTGCATAGAACCTAATTCACCTAAATTCATTATTAGTAGGGATGTTACTTTTAATGAAAAGTTTATGCTAGATCAAAGGAATGTTGTTGATGAGTCTGCAGGAAACCATGAGAGTGATACAAATGAGGTGGAGGTTCAGGTCGAGCTTCGAAAAAAAGGCTCTCAAAATGGTTTGAGCGAGCAAATTGTTACTATTGATTCTAGTTCAGATGAGGAAGCTCTAGATCAGATGGAGCAGCCATACTCTATTGCTACTGGCAGAGAAAGGAGGGAGATTCGAGCCCCTCAAAAATATGGATTTTCTGATTTGGTGGCTTATGCCCTTACGACAGCAGAAGATATAGGTATTCAGGAACCATCTACCTATACTGAAGCTGTTACTTGTTCGGAATCAGAAAAATGGACTGTTGCTATGGCTGAAGAACTGGAATCACTTCAC
The DNA here is from genome assembly GCA_900491605.1 of Calamus simplicifolius. NCBI lineage: Eukaryota > Viridiplantae > Streptophyta > Magnoliopsida > Arecales > Arecaceae > Calamus > Calamus simplicifolius. Next base: position 135,666 of record UESW01002875.1, read on the forward strand.
AAGAACCAGACTTGGGACTTGGTGCCATTGCCTAAAGAAAAAAGAGCCATTGGGTGTAAATGGGTCTTTAAGAAAAAGGAAGGTATTTCAGGCGTTGAAATTGGTAGATTCAAGGCAAGACTTGTAGCTAAAGGTTACAATCAGAGGGAGGGAATTGATTATGATGAAGTGTTCTCTCCTGTTGTGAAACACACTTCTATTCGTGTGTTGCTGGCTATAGTTGCTCAATTTGACTTAGAGCTTGAGCAACTCGATGTGAAGACAGCCTTTTTGCATGGTGAGCTTGAGGAGACTATTTATATGGCCCAGCCTGAGGGCTATTATGTAGAAGGCAAGGAAGATCATGTATGTCGATTGAAGAAATCGTTGTATGGTTTGAAGCAGTCTCCAAGACAGTGGTATAAAAGATTCGACAGTTTTATGATACGGAGCGGTTATCATAGGAGCAGCTATGATAGTTGCGTGTATTTTAGGAAAGTTTCAGATAAATCCTTTGTCTATCTCCTTTTATACGTGGATGACATGCTCATTGCTGCAAAGAACATGACAGATGTGTTGATCTTGAAGAAATGTCTCAGTAAGGAGTTTGAAATGAAAGATCTGGGTCCTGCCAAGAAGATCTTAGGAATGGAGATTCAGAGAGACAGAAAAGCAGGTAAGTTATATCTCTCACAGAGGAGATATATTGAGAAGGTACTTGAGAAGTTTGGCATGCAAAACTCTAAGCCTGTCAGTACACCTTTAGCATCACATTTTAGACTCTCAGCTATACATTCACCTCAGTCAGAGGTCGAGGAGGCTGCAATGTCTTCTGTCCCATACTCCAGTGCAGTTGGTAGCTTGATGTACGCTATGGTATGCACTCGTCCCGACATTGCACAGGCAGTTAGTGTGGTGAGCAGATATATGGCACATCCTGGAAAGGTCCATTGGCAGGCAGTGAAATGGATACTTAGGTATCTTAGAGGCTCCACAAAATTGGGCCTAATGTTTGATAGAAATAGTTCTAACTGTACTTCTGTTGTGGGATTTGTGGATTCTGATTATGCTGGGGATATTGATAAAAGAAGATCTTTGACTGGCTATCTTTTCACATTATCTGGCTCGGCTATAAGTTGGAGATCAACTTTACAGTCGACAGTTGCTTTGTCTACAACAGAGGCAGAGTATATGGCAGCAGCAGAAGCAGTAAAAGAAGCTATCTGGTTACGAAATCTTGTTCAAGAACTTGGGCTCAAGCAGGAAGACAATTCAGTTGTCTTTTGTGACAATCAGAGTGCTATTTGCTTGATTAAAAATCAAGCATATCATGAGAGGACTAAGCACATTGATATCAAGTATCATTTTATTCGAGATGCATTTACTGAGAGAAATATTACAGTAAAGAAAGTAGATACTGCTGATAATCCTGCTGATATGCTGACCAAGATAGTTCCCGCCAACAAGTTTAAGCATTGCTTGGACTTGATTGGCATGCTTGTTTGAGGTTTGCTCCTTCTGGGGCTTGGTGGCGAGGTGAATGAAAGTTCTATTTTTATTTTTCCTGAAGTGGATATGTTTTTCGCTGCATCCCTTGTTTCCTACACCGAGTTAGCTCACGTAGGCTTAGGGATGCTGGGAGAATATGTTCGACTTCTAGTTTGTTAAATTCAAGCCAAGGTGGAGATTTGTTAAATATGTCTTGAATTTTATATATCGGGCCCGGTTTTTTGACCCGACCCGATATTCTTGTTGGGCCCGGACCAAACCGGTCCGCTAGGGTTTATTTTATGGAAGTATTTTTTTGGGGCGTATATATATATGTGTGTGAAAACTTCTGTAAGGGTTTGAGACCTCTTCCTCCTTTTTTTTTGATAATGAAATTTTGTTTGCCTTGCCCGTGGATGTAGATCACCATGATCGAACCACGTAAATTCTTGGTGTTCCTTTGTTTGTTTATTGTTTGATTTGTTTATTTCCGCAACAGATACATTTGAACTTTGTATAATTTGCATTGATGAACTATTAATGAAATATTTTGATTTGTCATTATACTGCTTGTTTTGATATTGATTCAAAACTGAAAGCTTTCTATACTTTCTAGACGTTACTCATTAGAGATTGTATGGCTGTGTCATGTCGTCGACCTGAGTGATGATTCTCGAGATGCCAATAATAAGATGGAATTCCATCATAGGAAATAAGGCATTCTAAGGAGTAATCTGTCAGAAACTTGCAGTCTAGCTGGATTAAAAGGATGAGTACGTATGACTTAGATCATGGATTTAAATCAATAAGCTTCAGAGAATTCTCTATTTAGATGAAAAATTGACTCATAACTTATCTCAGATTGAATCACTGATAGATGTGGATTGAGCTAAGAAGAAAAGATTAGCGAGTCATTCATGAAGCAATGGTCATTATAAAAACCTGCCAAGAATCAACGGTGGCAGATTAGGTTAGGAGAGAGGGTGATAAGAAGGAATGTTACATCGTGATGAATTGGGGGACTCTGTGACTGCCAGTTATTGGCTGCTAGCTATTAGACTGAGACAATAAGAGTCAAATAATGGATGGTCAGGAGAAGTAAAGTTGGATTGGTAGCTGGGAATTCTTGCTCCTTGGTGTTATTTAATCAAACAGTTGGATTGAGACAGCTGGTATCTAATAATGGATAATTAGGAGAAGTGAAATAGAATTGGAGGCTAGCAATTCTTGCTCCTTGAGTGTTATTTAAACAAGCATCTAGAGCCTATTTAATTGTAGAAAATTTGAGTTTTTTTTAAAAAAATAAATTCCATGAAAAATAGAAACTAGGATTTTATGTTCAAATCAAATATTTAAAAAAATAAAAAAATTATGTTTTTTAATTTTTAAATATATATTACGTTTGAAAACATTTTTGGATTATTTTTTATAATTAATTCTTCTTTCCAAATGAAATAGTATTTTCTCTTTATTTTTCTCCATCATGCGACAACTACTTTCAACATCATGACCATCACTACTGTCTTACATTTTTACCACTATCAAATCTTGCTATCATTGATCACCATATCTTTACTATCCACCACTATTATCATAACCACTATACTTTCACTATATCTATCAATATTATCATCATCTTTCTATGACCTATCATTAGCATTGCAGCCACCGCTACCACTCATCACTATCATGCTTCTCCACCATACCTTTGACACCCATCATCCTCTTTGATCTTTTTTTTTTTTTTTTAATTTTTTAAATTAAAACAATTCTTTATTTCTAAAAAATAGACATGTATTTGAGATTTTTATGTGAAAGAAAATTCGAAAATAGGAGAGAGAGAGAGAGAGAGGGGTGGGAGAGATAAAAAATGAAATATTAACCTTCATGCGTAAACAGGCTCCTACCGTCCCTTTGTTGCAGTTGGATCGGAGGGACTCCACGCGTAAACAGGCTAGTGGAGCATGAGGGACAATTAAGCACTTTGATGCCTTCGGATTGGTTGGATTGGTGGGATAAGGACAAGCGGCTTAGGTTTGTGCATTGCATGCTAGCGTAAAATAGTCTAACTTGCTTTTAAATTTGGTGGGCTGGCCCTTAGGTTTTCTTTTATTTCAAGAAAAGATGCAAGGGCGATTAATTTTATTGGTTAGAACCTTTTTTTTCTTTTTCTTTTAATTTCTTTATTTAGTTTCAACTTAAAACTTAATCATGAAATCAAAACAGTTTGTTTAATTTTTATTTAATTTTTTATAAAAAATCAATAAAAACTAGACCAAACCCTGCATATAAATTATATGGTTTTCTGTTAATATGAGTTGATATCTATGAGTGTTATCTTTTTCAAAATAAGTCTTTCATTTGTTAATGATTGAATAATATTAGTGAGGAAAATTCACTTCTCTCACTTTTCCCTTAAAAATAAATTCTTTTATTTGCAATACAGTTTAAATTGATGCATTATAAGAATGTGTGAATAATTGGACTATGTGATAATGCTGTGCGTGTGTATATATAAATATATATCCATTATGAATAACTAGACGACCATTTGACTGCTACAAAAAATTCCTATGAAAATGAATCTTATGGTCGTTGAAAGCAGATATTGGCAACCCGATAAATCAAACCAAATTTTTAATGTAGTTTAATTCGATTTACTAGAACAGTTGATTTATTTTTAATCTCAATTTTAAAAAATCAATTTAAACTGGATTGGCTCCAATATATATATATATAACTTTTTGATCTAACCCAAGTGCACCAAACATTTCCATCAAGGGTAAAGTCTAGTTGCATCATGACTGTCACACTATATTGATTGCCTGGACTCGGCCAAAGTCTAGTTGGATCATGACTGAATGACACTATGATTAAATGCATGGACTCAGCCAAAGTCTAGTTGGATCATGACTGAATGACACATTGATGGTTCATTACATTAGTTGCATATGGAATCGATCAAAGTTTCCTTCTCTGCTCCATTAATCAACTTCAGTCTGAATTCTAGACGAAACAATAAAAAGGAATGGTTAAAAGAAATCTTTCACCATGTGCAAAGAAAGTGTTGATTTTTTTATTAGCAAGGTTTTGAGATGCAATTGCACAAACATAGGTCTCACACTGTTACATATCAGATCATTATTCATAGATGTTATCGACATTAGATCGGCCAAGTTTGTAACACTGAGCTGCAAAACCTACTGGATCATTATACTTAATTATATTTGGGTACAATTCTATATTAAACATTTATTTATATTAATGGATGGACGGACCTGACAGTATTGGGCAGGTATAATATATAGGAAGGTAAATTGAAAGGATAGCATGTATATTGGGTGTGACTAAATCTTTGACCAAGTGGAATGATGAACGACTTGTCATGATCCTTTTTTTTTTTTTTTTTTTTTTTTTTGGTACAGACGGGTGATCACACCAATCTAGGGTAAGTCAAACCCAAATATCAGAATACAATATTTGGCCTAGAATAGTAGGGCAAGGGTCACCCGCTGCCAGCTCCAAAAGCCAGAGTGATAAGCCACTCGAGTAGCAATCCAATCCGCAGCTCCATGGCTTCCCTGTAGATATGCCGAATCTGGGCACTCGCAGCTCCTGAAAGAAGAGATCTGATATCACTGATCATGGGGATGGACGACCGATAGTCAGTGGAATCCTGACGGATCCAGCTAATAACTGTAGCAGAATCACCTTCAATAATAAGCCTTTGGATACCCAGGGTCCGAAAGGCATAAGAAATACCAGCCCACGCCGCATACAGTTCAGCATAGGGGACAGTAGAGTCAAGCAATCCAAATCCGCCAGCCGCAATCATCATGCCATCCGACCCTCTGATCACAAAAGCTGAACCGCATGTCTACCGTGAACACTCCCATCAAAATTGATTTTAATAAACACTAGGGGTGGGGGCTCCCAAGAAACAAAGACCGTACGCCGGTGCGCTACTGAAGTAGCATGGGAGTCCCAGTGGCCAGGGCAAGTAGAATCCATAGAGCTCTGATGGAAAGTATACTCAGCAGCTGAGGACAGCGGACCTAATGACCCGAATGGAGGTAGGAGCCTCCTTAGTGAAAACAATATGGTTCCGGGATAACCAGATCTGGTACGCAATATAAACCCATCTCGGAACCATCTGATAGACACCATTCCGCATAGCCTGCCTAATCAGCCGAAGGAATGATAAACACTGGAGTCCGAATCATGCTCCCAAGGACACATCCCCGAACTATGCCAGATCTGCCTTGCTCTACTGCATAAGAAGATAGCATGATCCATTGTCTCCTCGTCGAGACCACACAACGGGCATATAGGCATGATGCTCAAACCTCTCCTCGAGAGCAGGGAACAAGTCGGAAGAATACTCCAAGCAAGCTTCCATACGAATAGACGCACTCTAGGGTGAATGGGAAGATGCCAGATCCAAGCCAAATCCATCACTTGATGGGGCAGAGGCCGATAGATATCGATGAGGTCCCTCATAGAAGCCCGGGGCGAACAAGTTCTCCTCCAAACCCTAGAATCATTAGTGTGGCCCGGAATGAGAGGAAGAGAAGTAACACGACGGTAGAGATCATCCCCGAAGAAGCACGATATCGATGAGGAAAGCCAAGCAGAATAATCATGAGAAATAAGATCAGAGACTCTCATTCCATTAGGGATATCAGTGGTAACAAAAGTAGGCCATCGAGAAAGTGAAAGGTCAGTAATCTAGGCGTCCTGAAGAACATCCACAGAGGAACCATCGCCAATCATCCAAGAAATGCCATCAAAAACAGCCGGAGCGTGACGACAGACCTCTTTCCAGAAGAAGGAGTGCCGGTGGGAGGATTGAGGGGAAGCAGAGTGATTCCAGTCACCATATTTGGCACGCATGAAGGAGCTCCACAAACAATGCGGATCAAGCAAGAACCGCGAAGCATGCCTAGCTATAAGAGCTTCCCGCCTGGCCATAAGAGACTGGATCCCGAGCCCTCCCTCAGCAGTCAGCATACAGACAATATCCCAAGCAAGAAGATGAACACCATGACCTTCCTGCATAGAGGCCCAAAGGAAGTCCCGAAAGTATCTCTCAATCTTTCGCAAACAATTCAAAGGGATGGCCGCATTAGATAAAGATAGAGAGGAAGAGAAGACAGGACTGAGCGAAGAAGAGTAATCTGAGCCATCATAGAGAGCCCAGTAACCTGCCACCCTTCTAGGCGATCGCGGACCCTCCTTTTCAGGATACTGAAGTCGGAAATCTGAGGCCTTCTACCCGTGATGGGAATCCCAAGGTAAGACAGCTGATCAGCCTGAGTAGAAATCCCCATAGTTTGCAATATAGAACCCCTGACCATGGGAGGCGTCTTTGGCTAAAACAGATCAAGGACTTGTTGAGATTAATTCTCTGACCAGATGCCCGACAATAATCTTGCAGAATGGTCACCAAAATGGAAGCATTACGAGTAGAAGCCTTCCTGAGAAGAATGCAGTCATCCGCAAACATTAAGTGGGAAAGAGTGGGCCCAAGAGGACCAGCAGAATAGGGCTCCAAGATGAGTCCATCTGAGCCTGAGAGAGAGCCCGTGACAGAGCATCAGCAGATAGAATAAAAAGGAAGGGGGAAAGAGGACATCCCTGCCTCAAGCCAACCTCAGAGTGGAAGTAATCAGTCTGGCCTCATTAATAAGGAGAGAGAAAGACGGCCGGTGGACACATGCCATAATCCAGGTAATAAGAGATCATGAAGCCGAACTCCTGGAGGGTGCATCGCAGAAAGTCCCAACTCAATCTGTCATAAGCTCTCTCCATATCAAGCTTGACAGCCATGAGACGCTGACGACTAGAGGCACGCTGCAGATCATGCATAAACTCCTGGACTAAGAGAGCGTTATCAGTAATACTTCGCCCCCTAATAAAAGCACCCTGCTCCGGGGAGACAAGCCGAGGAATAACCGACTCCATTCGAGAAACCAAAAGGCGAGCACAAACCTTATATAAAGTGGTGCAGAGACTAATAGGGCGATAGTGCTGGAGGGAAGATGCATCTAGACGCTTAGGCACCAGGGTGATAAGGGTCCGGTTCCAATCAGGAGGAATAGTGTGAAACTGAAAGACAAGATGAATAGCCTGCACCAATCCGGACCCACATATCCCAGTAGTGGCGGAAGAAAAAAGGAGGAATCCGTCAGGCCCAGGGGCCTTATCAGCACCAAGATCCCATAAAGCACGATGAATCTCCTCCTCCATGACTGCTCTGATAAGACAATCATTCTCCGCAGTAGAGAGTCTATAGAGGGGCTGAACAGGGAAAACAGGGGATCCAACCCCTGAATGCTCAGACCATCTGGACTGGAAGAACTGAAAAAACTGATCCCTGATTGACTGAACGTCTTCCTAAAGATTACCCTCATCATCAACAACATGCCTGATGCGATTCATCGCACGGCTTTCAAGGTGGACTGATGAAAAAATCTAGTATTTCGATCACCCTCCCTAATCCACTGAATTCTGGACCTTTGCCTCCAATAAGTCTCCTGCTGCAACATAAGAGAGTGATGCAAAGCCAGGCAGGACCTGAGAGATGAAAGATCGGAATCTAGGAGGAAGCCCACCTGATCCTCCTTCGTCTGCAAGGAAGAAATAGTAGATTCAACCTTCTCAACTTGCCTGACAATGTCCCCAACCTCTCTTCTGTTCCAACTTGAGAGCCGGTGCCTGGCTATGATTAATCGACGAGAAAGTCGATAAGTAGCACTCCCTCTAACAGGTAATCGCCAGACCTGAGAGATAATGGTTCTCGCTGAAGAATAAAAAGTCCAGAACTTTTCAAATCTAAACTGCCGACTACGCTGCTGAGAATGATCAGTGGAGATGAGGATGGGGCAGTGATCGGAACCAATTCTGGGAAGATGAGTAATCATGATCCTTTTCGGCAAAATATCCTCAAATAATAATTTATTTGATTAATTGAAATCTGTCGACCATGCAAAGTATTTCCTAAATTTTGTCTACAAAGACATTATCAACACCTGCTGATTTACGCATTATGTTATGTTTTTAAAAAAAATAAAATTAGAAAACAATGTTTTTTAATTTTTAAATATATATTAGGTTTGAAAACATTTTTGGATTATTTTTTATAATTCTTCTTTCCAAATTAAAATAGTATTTTCTCTTTATTTTGGCCACAATACTTGCACAACTACTATCAACATTACAACCATCACTATCATTATATTTCAACCATTCTCAAATTCTACGATCATCCATTATCATTACCATATCTTTACCATCCATCGCTACCACCATAACCATTGTATCTTGACCATATCTACCACTATTATCATCGTTATGTCATAATCTACCATTAGCATTGCAGCAGGCCGCCGCCCCCCCGCCCCCTTATTACCATATCTTCACCATCCATCGCTACCACCATAACCATTGTATCTTCATCATATCTACCACTATTATCATCACTATATCATAATCTACCATTATCATTGCAGCAGCGACCGCCACCCCACCCCTCCATTACCATATCTTTACCATCTATCATTACCACCATACCATTATATCTTCACCATATCTACCACTATTATCATTATTATGTCATAATCTACCATTATCATTGCAGCAGCGACCCCCCCCCCCCCCCCATCACACACACACTTACCACCACCACTCTTCTCCACCCTACCTTTGACACCCATCATCCTCATTGATCTTTTTTATTTGAGATTTTTATGGGAAAAAAATTAACCTTCATGTGTAAATAGGCTCCTACCAACCCTTCAAAATAAGTCTTTCATTGGTTAATGATTGAGTAATATTAGTGAGAAAACCTTCCTTCCCTCACTTTTTCCTTAAAAACAAAGTTTTTTATTTGCAATACAGTTTAAATTGATGTGTGAATAATTAGGCATATGATTATATATATATATATCCATTATGAATAACTAGACTATCATTTGACAGCTACAAAAAAATTCCTATGAAAATCAATATCATGATCGTTGAAAGCAAATACTGATAAACCAATAAATCAAACCAAATTTTATGATATAGTTCTATTTGGTTTACTAGAACAATCAATTTGTTTTTAATCTCAATTTTAAAAAATTAATTCAAATTGGATTGACTCCAATACATACATACATACATACATATATATATATATATGACATCTTATGACAAAAGTCATTTTGGCATGCCTTCTGCTTCTAAGGGAGAGAAAACTAATCCCCAAGTTCTCTCTAGACCCAGTGTCAGTGAATGAAGTGAAGGTCAAACCTCTTCTCGTAAGAGGACTAATGTTGTTTGGAATGATTTTGATAGAGTTACGGTTGATGGAGTCATGAAAGCAAAATATAAAAATATGCAAAACTTTATAATTGCAGTAGTACTGGGGAATAGGGCATTTAAAAAGACATCAAGAGACTAATAGAATGCAAGATTCTGGTCAGCAAAGTACCCTTAATATATAAGAGGATCACTTGCAGGGACTTTTACATATAATAATAAAAATCAAAGAAAATTACTTGTAAGATGAATAGTTTAGGATGAATTGCCTTTTAGTTTATGTGAATCTTATAATTTTGAACAATATGTTCAATTAGCCCTACAACTTGCTTATAGAAGAATCAGTAGGTGTACATTTAAAAGAGTAGCTATGATAAACTTTTTAGCAATGAAACAAAGTTTAATTGAAATGCTCTCAAATTTAAATCCTAGAGTTTTTTTAACTTCTGATATTTTGTCGGCATATGTAGGTAGTAATTATTTTATTGCTAGTACTACCCATTATATTGATAATGATTGGCAACTAAATAAATAAATTATTACTTTTTGTGCTTTTGATTTTTTGCATTCGGGGCAATAAATTTTAAATGTTATTTATCAAATCACATGCTCCTATAATATTAATGATAAAATAATATCTATTACTTTTGATAATGAATCTAATAATAATTATGTTGTTGCATTATTAAATGACTCTTTGCATCCCATTTTAAATGGATAATTATTTCATATTAGATGTGCATGTCATATATTAAATCTTTCTGTTCAAGCTGGCATGGACATAATTCAAAATATTATTTCAAAAATTAGAAATACAGTTTCTTTTATTCATGCTTCAAGAGCAAGACTTCAAGAATTTAAACAATTATGTGTAGATTATGGTAAATGATTTAAAAAAATTAAACTTGATGTAATTACTCATTGGAATAGTACCTATACCATAATACATATTGCATATCCATATAAGAACTTATTAAGTGCATATATTAATGATCGTGGATTAGGATTTATATTGAATGAAACTAATTGGAGTAAAGGTAAAATTTTGAAAGATTTTTTTGTTACTTTTTATGTGCTACAAATGTTCTTTCTGCTATTTATTATCCAACTTCTTATTCATTTGTACAAAAAGCATATGTAATTAGTGAAAATTTAAAGAATATAGATATGATGAAATTTAGCTCCTATTATACATTAAATGGAAGCTAAATTGAATGAATATTGAAATAGGATATGTCCTTTGCATAACTTAGCTATTGTTTTTGATCCTAGAGTTAAATTATCTGGTGTAAAAATTTTAATTGATATATATTGTGAAAACATGTATTAAGATCCTGAACCCGCTAAAGATAAGGTAACATGACTTCTTAATGATATTTTGCTTTATATGATAAAAAATTTTATGGATCTAGAATACCTGCATAAAGCTCTGTTCTTGTTCGTCATCTATTTTTTATTCATTGCACAAAGAAGACTCACATATGCTCCATCTTCTTATCTTCATCTTCTTCATCTTTAAGTAGTAAACTAGAATTTTATTTACGAAATGATCTTCATTCTGCATATGATGAAGTCAAATAAGAGTCTAGATGTATTAGCTTGGTGGAAGAGTATTAGAAATCAATATCTTGTTATTTCTGCTATTGCACGGGATATTTTAGCTGTGCCGATGTCTACAGTAGCATCAAAATTCGCTTTCCGTCAGTCGGCATGTTCTGAATGAAAAGAGAAGTAGGATGACTGGCAAGACGGTTGAAATGCTTCTCTACTTCAAAAATTGGTTGGATGCTAAGGTGAGGCTTCAAGATAAAGGTGGACATGACTTAACCAGCAAAGTCGATGATGATACAAATACTACTAATGAGTGAGTTATCTCTATTTTTATAATTATATTTTTATTTTTTATTGTTAAAGTGAGTTATCTCTATTTTTTTCTTTCTTATTGTATTCTGAAGGTCAGGCCTAGCCCCCTTCCTTCATGTACCATTTTAATTTTAAATTAATAAACTGGTGGGGGTCTATGCCAAACCCTCCACCATTAAGGTGGCTTCATATTAATAAATTTTTATTTTTAATTTATTAAAAAATTTTTTTTTACTTAATTTTTTTTACTATCAAGCCCTTATGGGCCGGCATGGCCCAGGCCCTTGTGGGTTGTGCCAGGCTAGCATGCATGCCGTGCCATGCCTGGCATGACTGGGCCATGCTAGCCCAGGCCCGGGCCGTGTCATGCCGGGCTTGATCCATGGGCCAAATTTTCAAGCCTGGCATGGCTCCTATTATTGGGTCGTGCCAGGCACGGCCTGGTACTGTAGCTATCGGGTCATGCCTAGCATGGCCTGGCTCGTGCCGGGTTAGGCCGGGCCATGGGTGGCCCGGCCTAGTGCCCATGTCTAATTATACTATGAAAAGCATGTGCTTTGATGATGTTGCATGGTAATAAACATGATCTATTTATTATTCAAATATGTTTGATACTACAATATTGAGTCATGATTATAAACAAGAGATTATTATGTATATACATTTTCATTGCATATTATACATTCATAATGATAGCTCATATTGCATAGGAATGTGTAAGTAGGAGAATCTTGCTGAGGCTAGTCTCATTCTATATATATATATATATATATATATATTTCCTTTACAGAGATATAAGATGCTTAGGCTCAATTCCTATGGCCAGGCAGAAGCAATGGACACGGAGATCAGAGACATTTAGATCATGATACCTTTATCTATTGTAGCAAAATATACAAACTTTAAATGACTATGTTAATATTAGTTAACTTTCAAATTATATTTGATGATTATATAATTAATAAATTATGAAAAAAATTAGGCCTTGCGTGATCCTTGGGGCTACACTTAGGGGTTTTCTGGATATCACGAGTTCAATAGATGACGAGGTAGAGCGTCACATTATGATGTCAAAGCCAGGTTTGGAATCTGTAGGGTATCAAATCATTAACGAGTGTAAATGAGTAGATCATTGGGGTAATTTGGGTGTGAATGTAAATTAAGCATCTTTAAATAACCTAATTAAATAACTTATAATATTGTTAGCATGATTGGTAGAGGAACTAAATTATGGTCATACCAAGAGACGCACTCAATTTGCTGATGGCTCCGGTGTTTGGGAGACAACTTAGTAGCGGAGTCAAGCATCAACAATATTTGGTGGAGTCCTTTTTTCAAACCGGTGCCTTTAGGCACCAGTTTTAAAGTCAAGGGGTGGGATTCAAAGATTTTGCAGGGAAGGTGTTAAAGGGAAAAACATTATTTGAAATGACGTTTTTTGATGCCATTTCAGCCCCCCGAGCTCGGCCCAGTCAGCTGGAGCGCTGACATGGAATGAGCTGAAATCGCCACATGTGTGGCGATTTCAAGTTACTGAAATCGCCACCATGTGGCGATTTCAAGTATGATGGTCGGGCTAGTCAGATAAACGAAATCGCCACATGGAGTGGCGATTTCTTAGCTGAATCGCCACTCCATGTGGCGATTTCAGGCAATCGAAATCGCCACTTGGAGTGGCGATTTCCGCTGAGAAATCGCCACTCCATGCGGCGATTTCAAGTAACTGAAATCGCCCATGATGTGGCGATTTAGTTACTTGAAATCGCACATGATGTGATTTTCTCAGGCTTTTTAAAAGCCTCAGTCCGATCAGTAAAAGCCTGTACGAAGCTTCTTCCTCTCCCGATCGAGCGTTCCAAGCCTAGTCGCGGCAAGCGGAGCCTTATGAAACTCCCCGGCGACCTCCCCTTCTTCCTCCTCTTCCCTCTCGCTGCCCTCGCCTCCCCGGTCGATTATAGTGAGTTTTTTTTTGCATATTTGTGGCACGCATGATCCAAATGGCCCCGATCTGTTTTGCTATGATCCATGCAAATGGCCCATGACTGTCACAATAGCTGGCCGTGGATGAAGCACTGTGACAGTCATGGGCCCTAATGAGATGTTTTATCTGCAACAAGAGGGAGGATCAAAATTAGATGCAACTAGTTATTTAGATGCTAATCCAATTAAATCCACATGGCCCCTAATGAAGTAAATGCAACTAGTTATTTAGATGCTGATTTTATTGATCATATAGATGATTATAGAACAATATTGGACATGTATATTTTTCCTTTGATGGCACCGTCATTTCTTGTTTTGCAAGAAATTATATTACATTTATAGTGTACACAAGAGGCTAGATATATTGCTTGTACTATAGTATCTAATTATGCTATTTAGATTCAACGATTTATAAATGTTAAGTTGTTTGCCTTCTGCTAACTAAATTACATTTATAGGCGTACACAAGGGTAATAATGTTGAAGTGTTTTATAAACACATTGATGCAATGAGATGTACCGTCAGCTAATAATTCTTTTAACTTGTTATGTCAGACATGGCTCATAATGTCTTAGATTCAGGGCCTCGTGATCCTACTGTTCTCACTTTGCAACAGATGCATAGATCAACCAATATATTTCAGGGCGAGGTGTGTATTATTGATCGACGGTCCTTAATTAATTTACATGTTTTATGTTAATGCGGATGTATCATTGAAATTTTTTTTTTCAGGAGTTACCGGTTCTTAGATGTCGTCGGCATGACGCACATATATGGAAAGAGACACCGGGAATGTCACACCCACGAGTACAGTATTATCTAGATCATGTCGGCATGTTTGGCATATATCGGATTGGCCAGATTCGACTGGATGTTGGCCTTATTTCTGCACTGGTTGAGAGATGGTGGCAAGAGACCACACATTCTATCTACCTTTTGGTGAGGCGACCATTACACTATAGGATGTCAGTATTTTCAGTGGCCTCCGGATTGATGGTTCCGCTGTTACTGGGTTAGATCCGCGCCATACCATTCCGGAGTGGTAGGCTATATTTGGGAGGTTATTTGGTGTTGAACCTCCTGTCGAAGCATTTCCGAAAGGTCATTTTCGATTAGCATTCTTCGATCAATTCTATCGCGACCTTCACTTGGACGAAGATGTGGATGACGAGGTTGTCCAGCAGTTCGTGAGGGGACAACTTCTTCGAATCATTGGTGGAGTTATTCTTCCGGATACCTCTGGTAATTTAGTTAAGTTGATGTATGTGCCATTTCTGGAAGACTTGGAGGCATTTTTCGCTCTTAGCTGGGGATCGGCTACGCTGGCTGGTTTATATAGAGCACTATGTCGTGCAACGAGCCCTACCCAGTCTGACATCGGAGGATCTCCCATTGCTACAGGTAAACACTTTATTCTTATGTTTAAGATCGATGTAATTTTTATTGTTAATTAAATTTTGAATTATCCAAACATGCAGATTTGGGCATGGGAACAATTTCCTATTTTCCATCTC
The DNA here is from genome assembly GCA_900491605.1 of Calamus simplicifolius. NCBI lineage: Eukaryota > Viridiplantae > Streptophyta > Magnoliopsida > Arecales > Arecaceae > Calamus > Calamus simplicifolius. The sequence goes on from UESW01002875.1 coordinate 150,797, forward strand.
ATGAGACTCGAGATTTCGGAGGCGAGATCTTCGGATGCCGATGATGATTGGCACTTAGGTGCACCGTGGGGGTATAGATGGCACGTAAGATATAACATGAAAAATATTCCAACCCATACACTACGTGCTTATAGGGACCAGTTGGATGTGTTGGATGATAGTGAATAATGGGTATGTCATGTTGTAATATGAAATTCAATTAGATCGATTCATTATGTTGATTATGGATTAATTAAATATTTTCTATGCAGTTCTTATGGTGTCCTTACTCGCCGGCAGTTATCTCTATTTTACCTCCAAGCTGCTTGGTAAGTTCGGATATTTGGATGGCACGGATCCCGCTGATATGTTTTGATGTAGTTGAGTGGCATTTGCCGGACCGGGTGCTTCGTCAATTTGGATGTCACCAGTCCATTCCATGTCCATGCGATACATCGCTACATCTTCATCAGATTGATCGACGAGGGAGGTCAAATGCTACATGGGACGCCGTGCACAGGACTTATATTGCAACATGGAATGCACGGCGTCAGCATCTGATTATGGGAGAGCCTATAGTAGCAGGATTCCCATGCACACCCGATTATATGGCCTGGTTTAGGAGCATCACTCGAATATGTGTAGGCCGTTCTGAGTATAGTACAAGGGGCTACGAAGGGGAAGGCACTTCATATGAGTTTCTGGTACTATTTTTAAATTTTTTTGGGTATCTTTTTCTTTCAACTTCATAAGCTTTCATATGAATTTTGTTGCCATATTATATACAGCATGAGAGGTTTCAATAGTTGACTGTGGAGCTCGAGCGGGCTGTAGCCGCCCCAGTGGAAGATGAGCGGCTAAAGATTTTGAGAAGCGCGATGGCGATGGCTCATGGTACATTGTCTGTCATCGGGCATCGGCACGTTCGGAGCACAGCTCCTTCAGCACTCTACCCGGAGGTGCCGGAGTTCACACGAGCCGATGTTGATCCGATGATGGAGGCATTTCACTATACCCCATCGCCTTCTTGCATGCTGTCCCCATTAGCACACGAGTATTCGCAGAGAAGGGACACCGGGAAGGGTATCTGCCTGTCGAGATCACAATGCATATCGCATTGATGACATTGTTGATGCGGACATCGCCGAGATCAGTGAGGATGCTGATGTCTCTCAGTCACATTTGGACGCTGCTATGCATGATGTTTTCCATCCTACCTCGATCCCCATGCAGAAGGGGGTATCTCAGGTGATTGATGAGGATCCTATACCGTTGGCGACCTATAGGCGACGGACTGGATGCATTCGCCGACCTCCTCGACGAGGATGTGGAACCTAGGTTTTATAGATTGTTGGACTCTAACCAACTGCTGTAAAAAATTTTTAATGTATCAAAAAATTTAATTTTTATGAGAATGTGTTCTTCTAATACATTTACTTTTTGTCATGATTGGCATTTACTTTCGGTCAAGTTTCAGTGGAGTTTCGATCGAGTTTCGGTGGAGTTTCGATTGAGTTACGAATGAGTTTCGATCGAGTTTCGGTCAAGTTTCGAGTTTCTATCAAGTTTCGGTTCAATTTCGAGTTTCGAGTTTCGGTCGAGTTTCGATCAAGTTTCGATCAAGTTTCGGTCGAGTTTTGATTGACTTCTGGCAATTGATTTCTTTCTATTTTGCATTTGGCACTCAGGCAAATGCACAAAAAATTCGGACTGAAATGAGTTTCCGAGAGGGGGGGGGGGGGGGGGTTGGGGTGATTTCTACTGAAATTTTAAGTCCCCAAAAGGTGTGCTCTTGGCCAGGAACCCTGAGAAAATCGCCACTTGGAGTGGCGATTTCAGGGTTGAAATCGTTACTTGAAGTGGCGCCTGAAATCGCCAAATGAAGTGGCAATTTCAATACTGAAATCGCCACTTCAAATGGCGATTTCAGCACAGGATATTTAAGTAGTAGGAAATCGCAATTGAAGTGGCGATTTCATATTGAAATCGCCACTTCATTTGGCGATTTTAGGCGAAACGTGCTGGTGGGCGGAAGGAGGAGGAAATCGCCACATGAAGTGGCGATTTCCTGAAATCGCCTCTCCAGAGGCAATTTTCTCAGGTTCCTGACCGAGAGCACATCCTTTGGGGGACTTAAAATTTCAGTAGAAATCACCCCAACCCCCCCCCCCCCCCGAAACTCATTTTCTCAGAATTTTTTTGTGCATTTGCCTGAGTGCCAAATGCAAAATAAAGAAATCAATTGCCAAAAGTCAATCAAAACTCGATCGAAACTCAATCGAAACTTGATCGAAACTCGACCGAAACTCGATCGAAATTGAACCGAAACTTGATCGAAACTCGAAACTTGACCAAAACTTGATCGAAACTCATTCGTAACTCAACCGAAACTCGATCGTAACTCAATCGAAACTCCACGAAACTCGATCGAAACTCCATCGAAACTTCGAAATTGCACCGAAACTCGATCGAAACTTGACCGAAACTCAATCAAAACTCACGTCATCAAATGCCAATCATGAAAAAAAGAAAATGCATCCATAAATTTTCGATCATAGGCACAAGTACATCATTAATGCAGCATATATATTCTTGTTCCGGAGACAAATACATCATAGGCACAAGAATGGCCGTTTTACTTAAAGAGTACATAAATTTACGATCCTGAAGGTCCACCAGTTACATTATGACAATGGCGTCTGGAATGACCCGTTTGCTTGCAAATAGAACATTGAGTTGTTCTTCTAGGCTGAACCTCATCCATCTCGTTATGGATCCAAGTTGACTTTGGCTTTCCTCTTTTCTTCGGCCTAAGACGATCCCGATCAGGTATGCACGTGATCGGTGTTTGCAACCAGTAGTCTTCATGTGGTACCGGGTTGAACTCCCCACCCCAGGCAGTAATGTAGGACCGAATACTATATACTTCATCAACAAAAGCCACTGAGTCCATGCCAATCTCCTGGCACACTGCTAACACATGTGTACATGGATATTTATATATTGTCCACTTCCCACATGAACAATTACGGTCACTAAGAGAAATAGTCTGAACGTTGCCTCCACCCCTGAGAGCTTCACTGAACCTCCTTATCACGACTTCATAAGTAGCTCTTTGCATGTTGTATCTAGTTACTCTGTGCTCATTAGCTTTGGCCTGATCTTCAGCAACCTTAATCGAAATATGAGGAGTGAAAAAGGTTGTTAGGGTTCTCCTGTACATACCTTAAGGCTTCTGCGCGTCTCGTGTTGAAGTATTTAACGAGACGATGAAATGTCATCTGAACACACGCAGTAATTGGCACATTTCTAGCTCCCCTCAACACGCAATTAAAAACCTCCGAGAGATTGGTTGTCAATGTTCCGTAGCGAAAGCCCCCATCATGTACCATATCCACTTCTCTGACTCTAACTCAGATAGCCAAGTCCAAGCTTCTGCATTGACTGTTTTAATCCTTTCCATCAGAAAGTTAAACTTCCGAAGCTGATGTTCGCTCCCTGCTTTCCATACTGCTCTTTTAACTGAACATTTGAGAATCTCGAGTTAAAATTACTGCAAACATGTCTCAAACAATATCGATGATAAGCTTTTGGTGGAGCCCATCCAATTTCATTATCAGCTATGACACTTAGTATACCAGGATGCCGGTCAGATATAAGACAAATGCCATTTCTATCTTTCACAACATGCCTCCTAAGTCTCAGCAAAAACCAGCTCCAGCTAGCTGTACACTCTTCATCCACAATTGCATAGGCCAGTGGAAATATCCTATTATCAGCATCAGTGCATGTCGCAATCAGCATCTTCCCCCGTACTTTCCATAAAGATGTGTTCCATCAATAGAAATCACCGGGAATACCGAAACCCCTCAACATATGGTTGAAATGCCCAGAATACATAATTCAGGACCCGTTCAGAAGAACTTGCTTCACTGTAGAAATCCAACATACAACTATTCCAGGGTTAGCATTCTGCAGTGCAAGCATGTATCTAGGAAGCTTTGCATATGACGGTTCCCATTCACCAAATATATCAATCAATGCCCTCTGCTTTCCATGCCATGCTTTGAAATATGACACTGTATAGTGAAATTATTCTGCAATGGTTGCTATAATAGCTTCAATATTCACACTTGGATCTTTCTCCACAATGTGTCGAACAACATGGCTAATAACTCGAGAAGTAATATGTTTGTTATCCCGAGTTAAATTACTGAATAAACAAGAGTGCGGCCCTTCATACCTTGTGATCTCAAAAAATCATGCTTCTTCAACTTGGTAGCATGCAACCTCCACGGATACCGTTGGGCAGTACTTGAAGAGGCACATCTCACAAACCAGAATAGTTTCTTCGACTCCACCACATTATATGTGCGATGCTTCTTGATGTGATACATTTCACATGCTCTCTTCAGTTCATCTTTAGTATGAAACAATAATCCTTTAGCAAACTCAGTCATTGATGGATCCCAAAATTGAGAATTGAAGGGTAACTCTCTCGGTGTACTAACACATCCACCATCATGCAAATTCAACTCATCATAAAATTCTGGTACTTGTTCATATGCAAAGGCTTGGTGATCATGTATCTGAGTTGGAATATGTTCTGGATGACTATATGCAGGAATGGAACTAAAGCCAGTCTCATGAACTATATCATCTCCATATGACTCTTCATCTTCATTTGACTCTTCATCTGAGTTATCATGTTCAGGCCAATAGTCATCATCTGCACTCTCGTCTGACTCCATTCCCCGACTATCAATATTACACTGATTGTTTACCACATCATCACTCTGCACTGCTGGCATAAATCCCTCAATCATTGAAAAATTTACTTGAGTCTAACCTGTTCTGCTGCTGGGCTATAGGAGAATTGTTATAAACATTCTCTATATGACCAACACTATATGGCTCTGGAACATCATCCTTTAAAACATAGAGTTCAATACACCGATATTCTGGAAACTTCGAGGAAATGTCAACATGTGCTCCACATCGTCGTCATCCTCAATTGGAAGAAGCACATATTTTTGATGCAATGTTGGAGATCTCCACATCAATCTGATGATATATCTCTGTACTGAAATTGTTAGAACTGTATGTACCTGATCAACTAACTCAGCAAAGCGTGTTCCCGGGCTCAATTTCAAACATTTACGTGGAGGTTGATTATAATGTATCCCTTCTTGGCCGCCATATTCAATTGATCCATTATAATATAGCAGAACATGTACAGTTTTCCATCTGAAAAAAGGTGATCAAAATTTATCTAGCCTCTTGTATATACGCCTATAAATGTAATCTAATTTCTTGCAAAACCAAGAAATGATGGTGCCATCAAAAGAAAAAATATACATGTCCAAATATTGTTCTATAATCATCTATATGATCAATAAAATCAGCATCTGAATAACTAGTTGCATTTACTTCATTAGCCTAGCACATTAAACGAATATGATGCAAAGATATTTAGAGCATGGGATTTGTGGTTATAAAAAAAAATAAACACTCATTGCAGTAATTGACCGGGGAGGCAAGGGCGGTGAGAGGGAAGAGGAGGAAGAAGTGGGAGCTCGCCAGGAAAGAGGAGGAAGAAGGGGGTTGCCGCCGAGTAGGAGATCGGGAAAAAGATTGATCGGGACGCCTGGAGAAGGAAGAAGAAGAAGAGAATCGGCCTCTCGGGCATAAAAAGCCTAAGGAAAACGCCACATGGTGTGGCAAGTTCAAGATAAGTGAAATCGCCACACCATGTGGCGATTTCAAGTGAACCGAAATCGCCATATGGTGTGGCGATTTCAGAATAAGTGAAATCGCCACACCATGTGGTGATTTCAGCTGATTCCATGTCAGCGCTCCAGCTGACTGGGCCGAGCTCGGGGGGCTGAAATGGCTTTTTTCCTTTAACACCTCCCCTGCAAAATCTTTGGATCCCACCCCTTGACTTTAAAGTCGGTGCCAAAAGGCACCGGTTTTAAAAACAACTCATATTTGGTGGTAGTCTCTAGCAAATGGATCACCCTGGTAACACTTAAGGGTGAGATAAGCAAAAGGAATTAGAGTTGACCTTCAGGAATTAGCTGCGCGCACCCGTGCCACTGCGTGAGACAGCGCATGCACAGTGGCATAGATGTATGACCAATTCATGCGCTCAATAAATATTTTGTGCATCAAAAGCCGATGCACAAAGACTTTTTCGGTAGTGCAATAGTAGGCCAGTAATAGGGTCGACCTTACATGGTTCGTGGAGTGGCATGCAGCATCAGTTTCTGCAGCAACCTATTATATGTTATGTATTCATGATCGATGATAGCTCATATTGAATAAAAATATGTGGAGTGGAAGTTTCTTATTAAGCTCAGGATTATTCTACATTTTTTTTAAACAAAGCCATGGAATGCTTAGGCTTAGTTTTTATGGTCAAGCTGAATTAAGGAATATAAAGGCCAAAAATATTTAGATCATTTGATATTTATGTCTATTTAATAAAATATTTAAATTCTAAATAGTTCTGATCATATTGATTAACTTTTAAATTATATTTGGGTGTCACACTCTGATCGAACCCGTACACTCGCAGCGATCGGTTCCACAGTTATATAAGACTGCCTGCATTTCTAAAAACTTAGTCCCATTATTTCATATAAATCATAATTAAAAATAATAAAAAATCATTGATACATTTTATTATTACTGCATCTGCTCATAAATACTTTCAAAACAATTCCTGACTCTTGAAATGTCTTTCTTCAAATTATTCCCTAGCTTTTGAATTTTTTAAGAAGATAAATAATAATAATACGCTTGATAGCCCAATAACTAATATTTTATTTTAATATAATTAGATCGTGCAGTATTTAATATTTAAATTTAGTAAATCTAAAAATAATACAAGTTTAAAATAGACAAAATAAGTATTATAAATATATTTCTTAAATTTTTAAAAAATAATATATTACGTCTCTTTCTGCCAGCATATGTAAAATATAATATTATGCCTTTATCAACATAAAATATAATGCATAAATTCTATATACTAAAAATAGAATGAAATATTAAATTCAAACCTTAATAAGACTATCAAATATCAAATCATACATGCCAATTCTTAATTCTCAATTTTCTTACATCTCTTTGACCAAAAAATATGAATCATTTAATCTATGCAATATGTAACCGTATTTAGCCCTACAAAATAGATCATAGACCATATTTAGCAATGTAGAGTAGATCCATATCAAATACTAACACTGTAGCTAGCTCTTTTTTGTACTGTATTTGCGGTGTCAACATCATAACATACATAATTTGATCAAAAGATACATATATATATATATATACAACATTTATTCTTTTAACATTGAAGTTTCATAAATATTCAAATTTTATAAAATAAATAAAATTATAATTATCGATAATAGATGATGCAAACAAGTGTACAATAATTTCTCAAAATATTTCAATAAATACCAATTTTTGCTTGATTCACTAGTCATAAATCAATTATAATATAATTTAACGGATGAAATCAAGGAGCCAGAATACGAATTAAAATTTGGCACTTTATGAATTCTAAAATATAATATAGTACAAAGAATTTATAAATCTAGAATATTCATAAATTTATTAAAATACTAAATCTCATGTGGTATGACAACACTAGAAATATTTCAAATACCACAAATCTTGAATTTGAAAATGGATTTGCAGTGCTACATTTCTCAAAAATAATTTATCAAAAAAATCTGGATTATTGCTTACCTCACAAATGCTCATAATGGATCAAAATAACCACCTCACATTCATATTCTTCAAAACCTAATAATCCAAAATCATTCAGAAACTAAATCAATATTGTGTTAATATTTTCAATTAATTTCTTAAAATTTCTAAACCTTCAAATTCCAAATAATACCATTTTAACAAATTGGCTACTATTCTAAGGGTCGGTCGATTGACCGACAAGAATGAGCGGAGGGTGCCGAATTTCTCATGTCCTAACAAACCCTATGGGAGGCTGCTTCATGGCCTGGTAACGAGAGAGAGAATGAGAGAAGAGGAAGAGGACTCTTTCCTCTCCTTCATCTTTAAGGTTAAAGAGAGCGAGGGAGTATGAGAGAGAGAGAGAGAGAGAGAGAGAGAGAGAGATAAGCGTGACCCCTTTCATGGAACTTATCTTATAGAGAAACGATGCGGCAGCTCTTGGTTTCAACTAGGGTTTTCATCGCTGAAAACCAATGGCCCACTGATGTGGGGATTAGAAGAAAATTTTTTATGAACCGCATACAGTGCAGAAACATGCGCACGTATGATCGCGCATGCAGTACAAAAAAAATAAAATATCATCAACGTACGCACACACAGATCAATCATCGCCCATGATGCAAAAAAATTTCCAAAGCCTAGGAAGTTATATAGAGGGGCACTTCATCTCCGTCTCATTGAATAAATTTCCGCCTTAAAATTTACATTTAAATAATTGATAGACTTTATACACCATAGCTGCTTATTGATGCCTTAACATATGAAATAATTACTTGACTGCAATCATTGATTTCTTTGATCTATAATTTGTGTTGGATATTTTTTTCATATGGCATACCCTCAACATTAATTATTAACTCTTTTAGTGCTTCAAACTGATCAACACTCTAAACTTAAAATTGCTTGATAACGTAAATATCTACTCCTCACCTCCTGCCAGTAGTAAAGTTCTTGATACAGTCAAAGATGGTCTCTAATCATACTAGCTAAAGAGACTCTATCCAAAGTGTTTGCTTCCGCATTAACTTTTTTTTAGGTGGTAGCTAGCAAACTAATCAATTCCTTTACTGATGTTCAGCACTTCGCTAGCCTCATAGTCCTACTTCATCTCCGGAATTCAGTACAAAAAACTATGGCAGTTAACTATATAATTCTATAATTTGTTTAAACTAAGCTCTAGGAGTTATGGCCAATAACATTTTCACTGTGCGACTCTAATCATACTATAATAACATATCCCAATTTGCTCCATATACTGCTTCAACAATGAATTTTCTAGGCATCTCACAAATTCATATAAGTGATTCTAAGATAACAGATGTAAACATTCTATCAAACACCACAACTACTTATATGATGGCCTAATAACCATATTAAAAAAAAAAGGAAACGATTTTACAAATATATACAAGAGGTTTGTCATTTTATCTTTTCAAATGATTTATTGTATGCTATAACATTTTTCTCCATAGCCAAACTACGAACTCCCTCAAGAACTGGTTCTTTCGTACCAGCTCCCGTGCCCAGATTCCTTGGACTTCTCAAAATCTCAACTCTCTGCTACTATCTCTTCATAACTAAACAAAGGTATTTTATTCTTTATATCTTCCACTACAAGTCCCTAAAAATCTGATAAAGAGCCTAGGAAAATTTCACTTCTCTCATTCCTCATAATGTGATCAATACCTCTGCTATAAAGCTTCGCCCACTTTTCATTCATCGTCTAAGTTCATGCATAGCATGGAGAGAATGCATCTTGTATTCAAAATATTCATAGTATAAAATATATAGACCATAATAATATAGATCGATTCCCTTCCTAAACAAAATTAAATTAATTAATCAAAATCTTTCAGACATGCTGAAATTGCAATAACTTAAGATTTTATAAAAGAGTTAAGTTGAAAGAAATCATTCAAATGAAGCCTTTTTACAAATTTTCAGAGATCTTACGAAATCTACCTCTGTCATATCTTTTGCCATACAAATAGAAATATCCCAAACTTATATGAAACCCATCTAGATATTACTTCAATTGAAAACATCCCATTGCCATATAAACCCAATTAGCCAAGCATTTTGTCATAAGTTTTCAAATCAAATCAATAATAACATAAGAATAAATTGCCGCTACTAGTATAATAGATACTGAAAAATTTTTGATCCCACTATTAAATTTTATCCACCTACTCTTACGTCATGCAACTTTTATAACCTAGGTTCACTCTAAAATTAAATCTATGTTCTGATACCACTTTAACTATAATGCTCTAAACTCGATTAAATTCAGGATCATGACAAATACTGTATACTTGCAGGGATCACCTCCACAAGCATACAAGGGTAACCTACAATTTCAAAATTTACTCCAATTATTCCATATAAATCACAATTAGAAATAGTAATAAAGAGATATCGTTGATACATTCTGCCATTACCGTGCTTGTGAATATTTCCAAAATACCCTTTAACTTATACTTGCAAACTAACTGGCACATATATCTAGGGAAATGTTCTTAAACCATTTTTCATCAAGTTACTCCTCAACTTTTGGATTAAAAAAATAAATAAATAATAATAATAAGCTTGACAGGCCAGTAACACTCCATTTTAATATAATTAGATCGTGCTGCATTTAATATTTAAATTTGGTAAATCTAAAAATGATACAAGTTCAAAATACATAAAATTAATATTACAGAATATTTTCTCAAATTTCTAATGCAAAATAATATATTACTTCTCTTTCCATCAGCATATACAAAGAATAATACCATGCCTTTATCAATGTAGAATGTAATTCATAAATTTTATATACTCAAAAATAGGATGAAATATCAAATCTAAATCTTGATAAGACCATCAACGTAAAATATATTCCATAAATTTCATATGCTCAAGAATAGGATAAAATATCAAATCTAAATCTAAATAAGAGCATCAAATATTAAAACATATATGTCAATTCTTAATTTTCTTACATCTCTTTAGCCAAGGACTACAATTGCATTTAACCCCTACAATATTGGTTTGTGACCATGTTTAGTAAGTAGAAAAGGCTCGAGACCATATTTAGTCCTATGAAATAGGCTCGTATCAAATACTAGCATTGTAATATAGCTATTCTTTATATTAGCACTCTCATACCATATGCATTTGGCTAAGAGTCTATATGCATATACAAAATTTATCCTTCGAAGTTTCATATATATATATATATATATATATATCCAAACTTTTATAAAATAAATAAATAAATAGAATTTCAAATATCCATAATAGATTATGCAAACAAGTGTACAATAATATCTCAAAAATATTTCAATAAATACCATTTTATGCTCAATTCATGAGTCATAAATTAATTATAGCATAATTTAATAGATGAAATCAAGGAGCCAAAATACCAATTAAAATTTGGCACTTCATGAATTTTGAAATATAATTTAATATAGAGAATTTATAAATTTAAAATATTCATAAATTCATTAAAAATATTGAATCTCATGTGATATAATATCATTGAAAACATTTTCAAATGCAACAAATTTTGAATTTGGATATGAATTTTCCCTGATACATTTCTTTAAACTAATTTATCAAAAAATCATAATTGCTCCTTACATCACAAATGCTCACAATAAATCAAAATAATCACTTCACTTAGATTCCTTAGGATCTAATAATTCAAAATCATCCAAAATCAAATCAATATCATGTTAATATTCTAATTAATTTTTTAGAACTTTTAAACTTTTTAATTTTAAATAATACCATTTTAGCATGAACTACTATTCTAAAGGTTAGTCTACGTACTGATCTATTGGGATGAGAGGAGGGTACCGGATTTCCCATGTCCTAAGAACCCCATGGGAGGTTGCTTCATGGCCTGCCAGCGCGAGAGAAAAGAGAGAAGAGGACCCTTTCCTATCCTTCATCTTTACGGTTAAACACACAGAGAGAGAGAGAGAGAGAGAGAGAGAGAGAGAGAGAGGCATGACCCTTCGTGGAACTAATCTCATAGAGAGAAAAGGGGGTTTCAGCCAAGGAAAAGTTTTTGTTGTATCAAGCTCCATGATTTATTCTTGCATCAGTGATGTAAAAATTATGGACAAATTTTTTAGGGCAAATTTAGGTGCAAAAGAATTATCACATTCGATGTAAATCATTCTGCATCGAAGACAATCTACAAAGTCTTTTCTTCAGCTAAAGTTCTCACCCCGTGCGGTGAGAACCAATGGCCCATTGATGAGGGGCCCAGGAAGTCATAACGTTGCTGTGTCAGGGCACTTCGGTAGTGTTGAAAAGATCGCCGCCCCTCCCCTCCAACCGATGCTGCCGGTGACGGAGCAGCGTGGCTAGCCTTCCTCGCCGTTGTGATTAAGGGAAGTAGTTTAAGACATCAATAGGGTTTAGAAGTGATTGGGTTTTGGGCGTGATAGAACCACCATAGACGTTGATTGGGCTGAGAAGAAAGGACTGGCAGGCAAGTCATCCACGAAGCATCGGACAACGAAAGCCTGCTGGGAATTGAGAATGGCAAATCAGATTAGGAGAGAGGGGGACAAGGAGGAACGACATATGCCATTATCAATCACGGACGCCGTGGCTGCCAGGAGTTAGATTTGGCAGCCAGAGTTGGATAAAAACAACTAGAGTCTAATAATGGACACCAGGAGAAATGAAACTGAATTGGCAGCCAGGAAATTGGATTTAATCAAACAAGTTGTGCCTTCTAACATTCGTGGAACGATACGGAAGGTTAAGCTCTTTGGCGAATTTGGATTGGACTAGAAGTGTTAATTGGATTGACCCATTCTAAGTCCGAATGAATCAGAACCAGCATAGCATGGCTAATATAGTAATTGTGTCTGTCATCGCCCACCTGCGAGCCATACCAAACTGCCCCCTGAGGTCTGCAAGTCATGCCGGCACGATGGCTCATCATTGGCTGGCATGACCATAGCTTCCGGCTCACATATGAGTACGAGGAAAAGTCTTTGTACACTGCCCTCGGTGCAGCAAGGCCTACGTGAGCTGCACCGCCTCTTTTGATTGGTCCACGTGGATCCTACGTGGATAACGTGCCGAACGGTATGGCTCTGCTACGATGTTACGTTCTGAACGTGACAGCCATGAAAAGCGCTTCGCCTTTATTTAAAATTAGCGTGCAGACGAAAATGCCCTTTTCCTCCAGCCTACTTCTACCGCCATTTTTTCTTGGATTTCATTTGTGCAATAAAAACTCTTTCTTCCCCCTCGCTCTGGCTTTCGGATGCTAAGGAATAAGTCCAAGGCTTGAGCACGATCCTTCGCCCTCGCTCTGAGAGTCCGGTCGAAAGAAAATATTTCAGCTTCGAGGCTGGAATACCTAGCTACTGGAGTCTTTGTACAAAAACTTCTAGAGGAAATGTTGTCCACAGCACGAAGTAAAAAGTCCTTCCCACTTCTTTGTAAAGCACCTTTATTACACCAACTATTTTTTCTCGTTAGAGGTAGTTAATGTGTGATCAAACCATTTAATGCGTGGGTAACTTCCTTAGAATAAAACAGTTATGACATTCTGGGAGTCATAACTGTTTAGAGTCTACTGTTTTGTAAACACGAATGTCATACTCTTTTAACTAGGATGTTATACCTCATGAACTGGGGTGTCGTCAGAGTGTTTCGACCTATATTCTCCGTTTACTGTTTTGTAAACATTAACATTCCCCCATCTATATTTAAGGTACTCCTGGCGGGTGTTTCGATTGCCCGAGCTATCAGCTCTAGCACCCCTATCGTGGAAACTCGCCACGTGCTACCATCTCAGTGGGCGGTCAAAGGAAACGAAGGGTTGCGCCCCCCTCGCTGAGTTTCGGGGGATAGGGAACAGAAGAAATCATTATTGAAGAGAGTGTCGGGAAGCCAAATACCTGGTTACCGTAGTAAGCTTGACGATTTCCCAAGAGGAAACCTCACGACACCCCAGGAGGAATTCGACCGAAAATCCTTTGCGACACCCTAGTTGAAACCTAACGATACCCTAGCACCAATGCTATGACACCCGTGCTTATAACTGACCACGGAGAGAATCCCCGCGACACCCCAGGAGGATTGGATTTCGGCCGAAAATCCTTCACGACACCCCAGTTGAAACCTCACGACACCCTAGCACCAATGCTACGACACCCGTGCTTATAGCTTTAAGGCGATGACACAACCCGCCTTAACAGTCAACGCATGGGTGTCGTCGCCTTAAAGCTAGGGTGTCATCAGATGAGAACTGGGGTGTCGGTAATAGCCTGAATTGGGGATGGTGTCGTTAGGCCCTTCCTCAATGTGTTATAAATTGGTGTCGTAATTTTACAGCTTCGGTGTCATTTTTTGTAAACTGGGGTGTCGTGACTTCTGAATTCAGATCATAGGTGTCGTATTGTTTTAACCTTCGTGTCCTAATCCTTTGTTAGGATATATTAACAACTAAATCTATGGATATCATTATTCATGACTGTGTGCCTATATTTTCACAGACGATGCTGAAATTATAGATCAGAAAGAAATCGATAACACTCCCAGCCATGCACCTTCACCCGTCGCTCTAAATGCAGTGGATGATACTGTAGTTCCTCAAACTAGAATAGAATTCAATTCAACAGATGATGTATATACATTCTACAATGGATATGCGAAACGAGTTGGTTTTGGAATCACAACAGTGTGTAGCAGGGCAAACAACAAAAAACAACTTTGCTTCAAGCACCTGGCGTGTTGGAGGCAAGGAAAATCTAGAAAAATAGAGAAGAGTATGAATCATAGGGATACTAGGAAAGTTGATTGTATGGCATCCATAAAAGCAAGACTAAATGCTACAAGTGGTAAGTGGATATTGGTTGAGGTTTCTCTAGAACATAACCATGCGATGTCCATAACATCAACTGGTTATCTACGGTCGCATAGGAGGATTAGCACACCAGAGAAGGCAGAGATCAGCAATTTACATACCGTGAATGTTCTGACAACTCAGATATACTCTGCCATAGTAAGGAGAAAAGGGGCAGAAGACAATTGGATTTCACCTAAAAGGATGCTCGTAACTTCATTTGTCGCGAACGTCAGTCTAAGCTGAAAGAAGGAGATGCTCAGTCGATGGTAATTCATTTCACCAAAATGCAACTCAGAAATCCGAATTTCTTCTATACCTTAGACCTCAATGATAATGGTCATCTGATGTCTGTCTTCTGGATTCATCCAAGGTCAAGATTGGCATGCACATACTTCGGTGATGTTCTAAGATTTGACTTAACCTACTTGACAAACAGATATCAAATGCCTTTTTGTCCATTCGTCGGGGTCAACGACTCCCTAGCTCTACCACGGCGACACTCGAAAGGCAAAATCTTACAACATCCCAGTGCTCACGAAAGGACACCGAAGCTTTTAGCACGATGACACCGAAGCTTTTAGCACGATGACACCCCAGCCTGGGCTAACGACTCCCTAGCTCTAGCGCGGCAACACCCGAAAGGCGAAATCATACGACATCCCAGTACTCACGAAAGGACACGGAAGCTTTTAGCGTAACGATACCCCAGCCTGGGCTAATGACTCCCTAGCTCTAGCATGGCGATACCCGAAAGGCAAAATCCTACGATATCTCAGTACTCACAAAAGGACACGGAAGCTTTTAGCGCGACGATACCCCAGCCTGGGCTAACGACTCCCTAGCTCTAGCGCGGTGACACCCGAAAGGCAAAATCCTACGACATCCCAGTACTCACGAAAGTACATGGAAGCTTTTAGTGCAACGACACCCCAGCCTGGGCTAATGACTCCCTAGCTCTAGCGCGGCAACACCCGAAAGGCGAAATCCTACGACATCCCAGTACTCACGAAAGGACATGGAAGCTTTTAGCGTGACGACACCCCAGCCTAGCTAACGACTCCCTAGCTCTAGCGCAGCGACACCCGAAAGGCGAAATCCTATGACATCCCAGTAGTAACGAAAAGACACCGAAGCTTTTAGCGTGATGACACCCCAGCCTGGGCTAACGACTCCCTAGCTCTAGCGCGCGACACCCGAAAGGCGAAATCCTACGATATCCTAGTACTCACGAAAGGACACCAAAGATTTAGCGCGACGACACCCCAGCCTGGGCTAACGACTCCCTAGCTCTAGCGCGACAACACCCGAAAGGCAAAATCCTACGACATCCCAGTACTCACGAAAGGACACGGAAGCTTTTAGCGCGATGACACCCCAGCCTGGCTAACGACTTCCTAGCTCTACCGCGGTGACACCCGAAAGGCGAAATCCTACGACATCCCAATACTAACGAAAAGACATCGAAGCTTTTAGCGCGATGACACCCCAGCCTGGGCTAACAACTCCCTAGCTCTAGCGCGGTGACACCTGAAAGGCAAAATCCTACGACATTCCAGTACTCATGAAAGGACACCGAAGCTTTTAGTACGACGATACCCCAGCCTGGCTAACGACTCCCTAGCTCTACCGCGGTGACACTCGAAAGGCAAAATCCTACGACATCCCAGTGCTCAATTTACGATACTCTAGTGTTCAATTTACGACATCATATATGAAAACTTAAGAAATTGTGAAGTAGAAAAGGCAAAAATATGAATAAATTGAGGACACCCCTATTCTCAATATAAAATTTGTGCATTTGCATTAAATTTGAATCAGTGTTAATATGAATAAATTACATTTAATTTTCATTCAAGAAGAATTAAAAAATTAAAAATATTTTTCGACAATGTCGCTGATCTTTTTGTTCAGGCCCTCTCTCAATATCGTCGCAGCTAATTATCGTCGGTAATCTCTGACTTTCTCATCCGTGAAATCCATCTTCATATTAGGATTGTCCCGTTGAGCAAGACATTCCATATATCTCAGACAGTATAGGCCGCAATCCAGCAATCCGATCGGTTGGCTTGGGCAATCCGAAATCTCTTCCATCGGCCAAGTCATCGCTTCCTTCTTATCGCAGTAGATATGGAATATGTGGCCAAGAATTATATGCCATTTCTTTGCATTGGCCTTGTACTTGGGGTTGTGTTTTATTGAATTCAGGTGCATGAACACCTTTCCTTCCATGTCGACAGCAACCAAATGCCAGTGCGAGTTATCGGAGTTTATTATGGTGAAAAGAAACTGGAATTGGGCCTTATCTTCATCGGATACATTGTCAAATATCGAGGCCCCTGATGTTCCAGCGAGTTCATGAGCACGTGATGAAGAAGTCAGACACAGAGCGAATACGAAAACTGATGCAAATATGCACTTATGGTATCGGTCCGGATGCTCTGTCCAGTTGCGCATCAGAAACTCCTAGCCGGTATCAATTATCTTCCAATGCAATAATGTAAACCGATTAATATAATTCTAAAATCAACAACTAGAACATGTTTCTTGATATACTTACATCATCTATTATCATTTCATTGTTAATGAGATCTTGAAGATTTTTCCTTGTTACAACGCTAGAAAACATATTGGTGTAGACGATCTCATCGGTTAGTCGTTCGCTCAAAAAATTTTAATAATAATTTGGTCATCTTCGACCGTTGTGTTGGGCTTTGACGTGCCCACTGTCTTTGCCGACTTTTTAGGACGGGTTGTCTCATAAAAATCTCCGACGACCTTGGATGCCTTACGCTTCCTAGACTCTTTTTTAACCCTCCTAACAAGCGAAGGCACTCCAACAATTTCTATATCCATATCATCACCCTTTGGCGCAGGGGTGCCAAGTTTATTATCGGATTTGGACTCCTCTTTATTTTCATTCACATGCTCTATTTTATCATCCAATGAATCCCCCTCCAATCTCTTCTCCTCTGCTTTTGCATTCCCCATCTCAGTTGGACACTCGGATGAATGGTCCTCCTCCATCTTCTTCTCCTCACTATTTCCATTACCAGGCTCGTGGAGGACCAACTCCAGGGAATGCCCCTTCTCTGTTTTCCCATCTCCCTTGTCCTCCTCATTTCTTGCATTACTTTCCTTTATGAGCAGTGAACTGAGGAGGCTCTCAGCAATAGACAGCTTGTGCGTGACATCGTCGAGTTGATCCTTAACGCATTCCAATTCAGTCCTCAACTTGGCACATCCTGCGCAGCTATCTATTAGTTGAGGAGCACAGCTATCTGTTGGTTGAGGGGATGCTACTGTATGCTGAGTGAGAAGCCAGCACTCTTCTGACAGTGGTACAATAGCTCCCTCCATCTACAACGCAAGATGATAACAAATTAATATTAAGTGAAAATATTGACACATTAAGTTGAAAAATATGGTCAGAGCAATGGAGCAATGTACTAGCTTACCAAGTCGTGAGGCTGCAAGTTGGTAACCCGAACCGACTGGATCTTCATTTGGTGGTCATACCACTTCAACAGCCGGGACAGTTTTTCAGGATATGCTGGTGCTCGCATTGATGTATACTCGAGAAACCACGCCTGAACATGATATGTTTTGGATATTAAATAATATAATATTAACAAAGAAATTATACTAAGAACACTATTTCTATGTCTCAATAATCCTTACCACCAATGCTGCCAAGCATCTGAACAGGGTAGGCTACCTCCTAACTTTTTTTTCATTCTTTGAGTGGACCAGCTCCTCGGAACGCAAGCAAGCAGCTATTTCTGGGAGAGCCAGAACAATCAACTCCTTCAATGTCGAAGCCCAGTCGATGCTATCCAGTTGACTTTAGTCATCCAAGTGCTGGATGAGATACCGTGGACATCTCTGATTAGACTTTGGAGCCAAAAACATGGCCAACATGTAGGCGATCCAAAGTCGGATGGTGTCCTCGACATCCTCCTGTGCCTTAGATGATCGGAGTTGAAATATTAACTTCTCCAAACCTTCTTGACGAAGATCTAAACCCTGGCCAAAACGTCTGAAGAACCTTCCATTGAACAATTGGCTGGACGTGTCGATCTTCTTCCCATGAGCTGGAAGACCCAGAATGAGTGCTACTTCGTCGGCACTGAATAAAACTGGCTTTCCACAGAAAATGAACTCATCGCCTCCATTTCTTAAATAGCAGGGAAGCCTTCACTGGGGGGACTGGAACAATTTTCATGTCAACTGAAACAGGGGGTATGACATAAGACATACTTGTCATGAAATTTTAAGAGAGGATGTCATAATATTTTAACATAGTGATAAAAATACCTGAAGGAGCCACATCCTCATTCGAATGAAGAACGATGTCCTTGCATTGTTACGCCATTTTCTCCGTCTGGTTCTTCCTTGTTCGCGGTCTTCGTCCACAAACAAAAGCACTCATCTCCATAAATGAAGTAGATGGAAGAAAGAACTATGGAAGAAATTTAGGACACCAGTGGCTTCTCGAGCAAGAAACGAAGGATGGCTTCTCGAGCAAAAGGATGGCTTCTCGAGAAACAGACGAAGGACCTCTAGGGTTTATGCCGACCTCAGAGAAATATGAAAGGACACCAGGATCACCATGATCACATCACACTGACTCGCAAACCCATAGGAACTGGCCATGTTTTGCAACTTTTTTCGAAAATATGGCATAGCTGAGTTACTAGGGTGTCGTCGAATTACTACTAGGGTGACGTCAAAATTCCCGCCTTGTTCAAATATATCATAGTGGTGTAATAAGTTTATTACAAGGGTGTCATAAAGTTTTAACTGGGGTATCAAGAACGGGTGTCGCGGGGATTCTCTCCGTGGGCAGTTATATAAGCACGGGTGTCGTAAGCATGGGTGTCGTATCACTAGGGTGTCGCGGTATTTAGTTTCCCCACACTCTCTTCAGTAATGGTTTCTGTTCACGAGGAGGGTGCAATCCTTCGTTTCCTTTGAGCGTCCACTGAGATGGTGGCACGTCGCGAGTTTCCACGATAGGGGCACTGGAGCTGATAGCTCGAGCAATCGAAACACCTTTTCAGCTGATCTTCCAAAATTTTTGGATACTGAGATGGCTTCTGGAGGCGAGGAGCGATCGACTAGCCCCTATGGGAGCTGCCGCCCAAAGGTTATCATCGATGCAGAGGTCTTTGCGTCGTCGCTCGCAAACTGCGAGCAACTCAAGAAGGCGACCGAGAAATACATGGCCGTTTCAACGAGAGAGATCGTGCTCCTGCGTCGGGCCAATAGCCAGTTGGAGGGGCAAGTAGCATCCCTCCAGCAGAAGATCGCCGAGTTAGCCTCGCAGCATGGGGGGAGCTCGGCAGCGCCCGGAGAAGATGAATAAAAATAAAATTTTATTTTATTGTGTGATGAATAAAAATAAGTTTTAGTAACTTTTGTGTTTGCTGCCATTCGCTCTTATCATGTTGAAACCCACGATACCCTAGTTCAAAACCTACGACACCCTAGTTCAAAACGTTAAGACAAAGCATTAGTTCAAAACCTACGACACCCTAGTTGAAAACCCACGACATCCTAGTTCAAAACCTACGACACCCTAGTTCAAAACGTTAAGACAAAGCATCATTAGTTCAAAACCCACGACACCCTAGCTGAAAACCCACGACACCGTAGTTCAAAACCCACGACACCATAGTTCAAAACGTTAAGACAAAGCATTAATTGAAAACCCACGACACCCTAGTTGAAAACCCACGACACCCTAGTTCAAAACCCACGACAGCCTCGAAGCTGAAATATTTTCTTTCGACCGGACTCCTCATAGCGAGGGCTTAGGATCTTGCTCAAGCCTTGGACTGATTCCTTAGCATCCGAAAGCTAGAGCGAGGAGGAAGAAAGAGTTTTTCTTGCACAGATGAAATCCAAGAAAAAATGGCGGTAGAAGTAGGCTGAAGGAAAAGGGCATTTTCGTCTGCACACTAATTTTAAAAAAAAGGCGAAGCGCTTTTCATGGCCATCATGTTCAGAATGTAACATCGTACCAGAGCCATACCGTCCGGCACGCCATCCACGTAGGATCCATGTGGACCAATCAGAAAAGGCGGTGCAGCCACCTAGGCCTTGCTGCACCGGGGGTGGTGTACAAAGACTTTTCCATGGGTACGATCAACACTAGCAGAGCAACCCGCAGCATAGCCTATTGAGCTGGCCCATTAGACACGCTAGGCCCAACACATTGGGTTCAGCATGTGGGCTCAACACACCAGACCCACTAGACCGGCCCACGTAAGGCCTCCAGACAAGCACGCCAAGCACTACAAGAAAATATCAAAATAGTGACAAAAATTTCCATCACTATTCCGTCACAAACTGGGTTTAGTGATGGATTAGTGACGAAAATCTTATCGTCACCATTTTTGCCGTCACTAAATTTAATGACGGAAAAAGGTCCATCACAAAATAATAGCGACGGATTTGTGACGGAATATTCCGTCAAAAATTTGTCACGAAACATTTTTCGTCACTAAATTGTGACGGATTTACGATGAAATATTCCATTAAAAATTTATGACGGAACATATTTTCCGTCACTAAATTATGACGGATTAATGATGGACTATTCCGTCATAAATATTTACATCACTATTCCATCACAATTTAGTGATGGATTATTGACGAAAATTTAGTCACTAAAACTTTGGTCACTAATCCGTCACTAATAGTGACGAAAGAATCCATCAGTCATTCGTTATTGTTCCATCACTAATCAATCACTAATATTTTCATCACTAATCCGTCACTATTATTTCTATTAGAAATCCATCACTAATCCATCGTTAACCTAATAAAATTCATCAAATTTTTATTCTTATAAATTTAAAATTATTTTTAAATTATAATATATTTAATGCATTCTAATGAAATTTATAGATTAAAATTTAAATTTAAGAATAAAAAATGCATTTCATAAAATAAAATAAATATATCTGTATACATCAACAATACTAATGTTTTGTACATTAGACATCAAATTATTAAGATGTCTTCGGCTGCCTTGAGGACTCTACACTTGAGAAATGTACATCTGAAACAGTCCTTTGAGCATCATTTACTGGCTCTTCTCGAGCTTAAATAAAAGCTTTAAAGATCCCATGACACTTCCCCTTCCATGGAAGGGTACCCACTGTTGCAGTTGGAGAGGAGTGGGCTGCCACAGTCTCAATGGCCATGTTGTCAGTCTCAGGATCAATTAACACGTTCAAGGAGGTGAGATCAATATTCTGTTACAATATTGAAGCATTTCAGCTTTGGACCAATCATAAATGAATTTCAGTGGACATTCAATATGAGTAATTTTTGGTTCACTCACAAAACTGAAGTATCTTAATCTTTCAAATGCAAATTTTGGTGGTCTTGTTCCTCATCATCTTGGCAACCTCTCTAACCTTCGTTACCTTGATCTTGGCTCAGATGACATTGTTCCCATCCCTCTTATGGTTAATGATCTTGGATGGATTTGTAATCTTTCATCTTTGCGATATCTTGACATGGGTACAATAAACCTTACAAGAGTGAGCAATTGGCTTGCTTCAATTAGTATGCTTCCATCCCTGTCAGTGCTACGATTATCCTCCTGTGACATGGATTACATTCCTCAATCTGTCCCATCTGAATCTTACATCTCTTTCTATTCTTGATCTCTCTAGGAACCATTTCAATTGTACACTACCCAAATGGTGTTAAAGTTGCATCATCTCGAACAATTAGTCAGAATTCTCTTCATGGTCCAATTCATAATGTTTTTAAATGATTTCTCTCTCTGTGCTTAACCTCACCTGAAGAACTTGAGGGTGAGATACCATGAATAATAGAAACACTGAACTTGGAAGCTTTTCTTCATAAATACATGAACTTTCTGTTGGGCAGCTGACAACTTGAGGGAAACCATCAATGCTGACTAAACATCATCCAAAATTTCATTGAAGTTACCTATTCCTGTCCTTTCAGCTCCCAATCCTTTGCATAGCTACGTGCAGTGGAAGTGAGATATGTTCCCTAATGAAATGGAAGATGAACATCCATTAATTTATATAAAAATCAAGGACAAAAACAGTAAATGACTGCACCTGATTCCTACCTGCCCAACCCAAATTATAGATGCAGCAAAGCCAAGATATAGAGAAGCTGGTACCATTGTGTACCTACAGCAATGATGCTATCAAAAATTGCATACATAAACACTAGCAATTGTGTGTGGGTGTATATGTGTAAAAAGAAAGAAGAGGAGCATATATATACAATAATTCTAATAACAACAACAAAACTAAATGTTAATTTTTGTTGCAACCAAATAGCACTTAAGATAAGAAGATAAAATTCAGAGGATCATGCTGTTATACTTCTTTCCTATCTTGCCACTTCATCACTTCGAAGAACAAGTCCAGGTTCTAGCCAACTATTCCAACCCTCACCTTTCAAAAACTTAGAATTGCCAGCCGTATTAGACACACCTTCGCATGGCTTCCCATGAATTGCTTCAGAATCTTTTTGTGGAAAAGCTGGCATTTTCAAAAACTTAGGATTGGCGGCTAGTTTCAGCAATCTGACAAGACCACTAATGTGGAGAAAACTGAAAATGCCAAATTGATCAAATCGCTATAATTGATATACACCAAGGTATGCAACTTGGAAAGAATGCCACCCTTGTTACCCTCAAGCTTCAAATAATTTCAATTTATATAAAAAATGAGAAATTGAATACAAACTCATTTAGATAAATTGGAACCTTACACAGAGGAACAGCAAGGAGAAAAAGGCTTCCCGTGAAGGAATAAATGGGCATGTACAGCTATCTAATTCATAAATTTCCGATAGTTTGGAGCTTTGCAGAGACACGGAACTTTACACTCATCACCTTCATCAGGGTCAAACAAGTAGTCATACCTGTACACACAATAGAAAATTAGCAATTAGCAATTTTCAATATATGAACAAAACCATGTATAGTTTTCCAAAAATTAGCAATTTTCAATAATCATATCAATGATCAATTGCATGTATAAAATGCTAACTATTTGCAAGAGTATCAAATAATCATACCAAAAAGCAACATGATGAGTTTTACTGAAAATATAAAAAGGACATCACAATGCACAGCATGAATACCTCGATATCATAGAATGATAGGCATGCTAATGTATCATGTTGCTCATGATTTTCTTGAGAGGCAAGAGTACTGCTGTGAGTGAGTTGGGTTGGGGTTAATGTCTCAGAGATAACCAGTTTGTATTACATGTTTAAGTCTCATTTGACATAATTTACTTAATACATGGGAACATTCATTTATGGCCTTGTTATTCTGAGTTATTTGCATTATGTTGGGCTGTTCTAGATAATTATCAGATTAAGATTATTTGAACCTGTAATTAAACTGATTACTCTGGATTTTCTCGCCATCCACTCACCCAGCTAGGAAGAAGAATTGTGACTAGATTAAAGTGCACAATTCTTTATAGTTTGGTTGACAAGAAAATGCTCTGGAGCTAATTCACTACAAAGGTAGAATTGGTTCCAAGAGTAATTATGTTTGCTTCAAACAAATCACTTAATCTATAGACACAATTGGCAAGTACAAGCTCACAGTCCAATGCAATTGGCAATTACACTTTGTCGATGGCAATTCAACGGATGCTTTACTAACTGATTAAGTACAGTTTAAAGTTCAATATCATGGAGGATCTTATGATACTTTCACAAAGTGGCCCGGTTTAATTGAATCAAGTCCAGAAGAGAGGTATGGTCAAACTAGAATCAACTGGTCAACAAGAGCATACAAGGCAAGTGCCTCAGACGTTTGCATGTCACTCAAACAATAAAAGGTAAGCCACAACTCATATTGAAGTACTGATCCACTAAAAGAAGATATATAAACCTTGAAAGTAGGTTGTGCTGAATTCTTGAAAGCTAATATAACTGCAAATATAATGCCCTTCAGTGGATCAGACTTTAACGTTAACACTTGATCATAACTACTAAGTTTCGTTAATTTTTAATCCCTCTCAACTATATTCAGTAGTAAGATAAATGTGCTCCATGGGAAGTTAAGTGTGCGTAGAACTACTAAAATTAGGTAATTAGTCTATGAGGACTAATTGTTAAAGTTTGGTCAGTGTGTGTAGAAAAACTACAAGTTAGGTGGTTAGTCTATGAGGATTAATCCTTAAAGTCCGATCCACTAATTAAGGGGCTCCACGTCAAGTTGGTCAATTTATTTTATGTTGTGACATATTTGGAACCAATAGTTTTTTTCTATGACAATCTGATAGACAAAGCTTATCTTCACGGGGAGTCCCACTCAAAGTTTATGAGATATGATGGATGGTAGGTAAATTTAAGGATCTTGTTATGCACAGCAGAAAGATGAAAGGACTTGCCATGTAGGTTGAATTATGCTTTGAAATACTCAATGAACACCGCTGGTCAAAAGACTAGGATGGCAAAGGAAAAAGAAGAAGAAGAAGAGATCACTGATCAGCCTTCTCTCCCTAACAATCTTTTTTCCATGCTCTCTTTTGTTGTTCTCGTTCCCATTTGCAAAATGGATAATTAGAACAGTGAGGGAAAGAGGGTGTTATTGGGGGTGGTTTCTGACGTACGATTCTGAAAGCCAATCTGGTAAGTCTCTTTGTATCTAAACCAAAGGTTTAATTTGAGTCCACATCGGATTAGCCTATCATGGGTGCCTAATCCTGACCCAACATATCTAAGCTTCCAAATTATTGCAGCAAGTTGGGAGGTTTTCAAATGAAGAGCCTATTGATAAAAGACAAAGGTATGTGGTTTGTGTACATCATGTGAATGGACGATGAACAAATAGGTTTGGCAAGAAGGAAGAGTTGGCTCTGCCATAACTAATGTCATGAAGTTAAAAATAATGAAGCTTTTGTCTTGAGATCAGAATAATGGGAAGTGATTTGCCACTCTTTAGAACTATGGGAGCAGTGGGAAGTGGACTCCATTTGTATCGTGCCTTGTGACCATATGATTCCATGCAGCATAAGCTGATCAGGAGGAGCACTCGTGCGTGTCAGTCCACTGGTTTATTATATCTAATCCTATGCATTAAAACCTTGAAATCCTTGTCACCCACCCACACTCATGATGAAGATTAAAAAAACAAAAAAAAGCTATAATCTCAAAAAAGAAGTGACTTCTACTGCAATCCAAAATCTTTCAAAATGTAATGAGCCCTTTGGCCTTTGTGTTTAAGAGTCTATTGCCTATATAGTTTGATTATAGTTTTCTCCTTTTATTGCGTACATCCTGTCCATGGATTAAATACTAATTAGAGAACTAGACCTACAAGTTTGCAGCACTGTACATCTAGTCCAATAAATCAGATACAGTACTCTAGATACATAATTACATGCCATTCATTATGTAAGCTAAGAATCATTCCTATGTGAAGATGGACAGGGCCTAAACTGATACAGCTAATTAACTGCTGGATAGACTTTGAATTATAGATAGAGATAACCCAGAAGATAATTTATAGATAGTTATTGCTTTGACAAATGATCAAAGCATAAATAATAGATCAAATCCAATAAAACCTCAGTAATCCCCAATTCAGATATACAGATATTAGGGGGGAAAAAACTCCTCGAGAACTTCACAATAAATCAATGAATAAATAAAATATCCTGCTAGTATTGAAAATAGTAAGAATCAGTGAGAACGAAGTTAAAGAAAGAGAACCCACTTTGGCTTCCTCAAAATCTACCGAGTTTCTCTATTTCCTATTAACGGATTCACGTTCTAAGACTCTGAACGATTATTATTGGCATTAAATGGCATGTACCTTAATATTACATACAAGAATTTCCAGGAAATAGGAATATCACATCAAGTACTAATATTGAAGAAGAATTTAAGACCTAAAAAACATGATAACTCACTCAATGGTCTGCCACTGGATCATTTGCACAAACACGATGAATGCACGCCACGGTATATGCATCTTTACTCCCCACTTCACTTGGCAAGTGAAATACCGACGCCACAAATCCTTATCCAAGACTCCCATAGTCTACGACTCACTACAGTTTAAGAGAAATAAAAGACGAGGAGACCAAAGCAAGCAACTGGTGAAAGACTGACCATCAACAGCCATGGCGACAACGGAGGGCTTCCTTTTCCTCTCCTGTGACGTCGCGGTGGTCGAATTGGTCCTCAGGCGAAGGCCACCGAAGAGAGAGGAGGAGGCGGCGAAGAAATATTTGGGCCCCAGGAAGCGATGGGAAGCGAGAGGGAGGGGCCGGCGGGAGCCATGGAAGCAGGAGGCGGCCGAGGCCGTTATCCTCACAGTTTCTCCCGCCATGTACTCGTCTTCCTGCTTCTTTCCTTGCTCTTTTCTGCTATTCGCTCCGCCCTCGCCCTCGCTTCACCGCTTCGCTCCGCTCCGGATAACGAAGGCTACGACGTCTACCGCCTTTCTCACGCTTTTATTTAAATTAAGAAAGAAAAAAAAAAAGGAAAAGAGATTAATATAAATATATGCTGCAAGTTTATCCCAAGTTTCCGCTTAAATATCGATCATCAAAAGCGGGCGTACCTTAATATTAATATTTA
The DNA here is from genome assembly GCA_900491605.1 of Calamus simplicifolius. NCBI lineage: Eukaryota > Viridiplantae > Streptophyta > Magnoliopsida > Arecales > Arecaceae > Calamus > Calamus simplicifolius. Next base: position 178,017 of record UESW01002875.1, read on the forward strand.
TAATAATACATAATATATAAAAATAATAAAATTTAAAAATATTATTATTTTTTATTTTAATATTAATTCTTTTAAAAAAATATTAGACATGCAATTATTTATAATAAAAATTATTATTATTATAAATTATTAATTTTTTTTATTTTATTTCTTTCTTCTCATTCAAATAAAAAATATTAAAAGTATAAATTTGGTGACGGAAGGGCAATCCGTCACTAATTCGTTACTAATATAGTGACGGATTGCTCTTCCGTCACTAATTTTGTGACGGATTAGTGACGGAAGGGCAATATGTCACTAAATTAGTGATGGATGGCAATCCGTCACTAAATTAGTGACGGATTAGTGACGGAAGGCCAATCCGTCACTAAATTAGTGACGGATGGGGCAATCCATCACTAATTTAGTGATGGATTGCTCTTCCGTCACTAATTAGTGATGAATTAGTGACGAAAGGGCAATCCGTCACTAATTTAGTGATGGATTTCTCATCCATCACTAATTTTGATGGATTAGTGATGGAAAATAATTCGTCACTAATTAGTGACGATTGTTTTTCATCACTAATTTGTGACGGATTAGTGACGAAAAAGTAATCCATCATTAAGTTAGTGACGGATTAGTGACGAAAGAAATATCCGTCACTAATCCATCACTAATTTAGTGATGGATTGCTCTTCCGTCACTAATTAGTGATGAATTAGTGACGAAAGGGCAATCCGTCACTAATTTAGTGATGGATTTCTCATCCATCACTAATTTTGATGGATTAGTGACGAAAATAATTCGTCACTAATTAGTGACGATTGTTTTTCATCACTAATTTATGACGGATTAGTGACGAAAGAAATATCCGTCACTAATCCATCACTAATTTAGTGACGATTGCTCTTTCGTCACTAATTTATTATGGATTAGTGACGAAAGGGCAATTCACTAAATTAGTGATGGATTTCCCATCCATCACTAATTTTGATGGATTAGTGATGGAAAATAATTCGTCACTAATTAGTGACGATTGTTTTCCATCACTAATTTGTGATGGATTAGTGACAAAAAGCAATCCATCACCAAGTTAGTGACGGATTGCTCTTCCGTCACTAATTTGTTATGGATTAGTGACGGAAGGGCAATCCGTCACTAAATTAGTGACGGATGTGATAGTCCGTCACTAATTTAGTGACAGTTTAGTGACGAAAAAACTAATCCGTCACTGATTTTAATTTTTTGTCACTATTTTGTTACTAAACCGTCACAATTTAGTGACGAAAATTTTCATCACTAATTTTCGTCACTATTTTGATATTTTCTTGTAGTGAACATGACATGCTAGGGTCCAGCACCAGCAGGTACTTTCCCAAATAATCCTAAAAAAGGCCAAAAAGGTTAGGTTGAGGGGCATTTTATCCGATTATAAAATAATCCTTTCAATTGCCATAAATGCCGAAGATATTTTGGTTTTTTGATCAAGCCGATATTTCTCATTCCAAATGGTGATAATGGCTAATTTTTAAAGTTATTTGAATCATTTGAAAGCTTTCAACTTTTATAAATAGGCTCCAATCCTTTTCCCTTATCCCATGCTAAACCACAAACTCTTTAAAAACTCTTTTAAATTCTCTTAAGCCCTTTTATCTTTCTACAAGCACTTCGGCTCTTCCTAAATTATCTTAATTTCTTTTTTAGTTTCTAATTAGCAGTCGTAATATTTCTTTAGTTTCTAATCTTGCTCTCTGTCCTCAACAATCAACAATATCTCATATTGATAGCTCTTGTCCACCTTATGACTAAGAGTTTAAGTTTGATACCATATGGTGGAGTATGGGCGCACTAGTCAAAGACTAAACTCAATGTTATCGAGCCCACTATTGTCATCGGTGCCACATCGAGCACTAGCATAAGGTCTAGCCATCTAGGGCTAAACTTAACCTATGGAGTCTGATCGCACTTCGACATTGAGAAAAATCATTGATAAGGAGTTTTATATAATATGTAAAGTTTGCAAGGAATATTATAATTGTAATACTTATAAGGAATTAATCATATAATCTAAGCTGTGTTAGACAAAAGACAAAAATAAAGATTAAAAATTTTGTTTGAATGAATAGAAAACGAAGAAAAGGATCAATTAAAAAAAAATGAGATGGTATGGCTGCAACGACAAGCCACCTACTCATCCACAAACAATGGAATGTATGTAATTTTTTATTTAAATAATATTAAAAAATAGATAGACTAACATGCAGGCCATGCATGGCCCCTCCGAGTCAGGCCTGTGGGTAATGTTGGGCCGATCCCTTCAGTGTGATGATGGACCGTATTGGCATAGTGTGCTGGCCATGGGCTGGCTCCTACAGTGGCTTGGTTTGCGTAAAGGAAGGGCTAATTTTTTGTTGGGAGGAGGGGTTTGAGTTGCAATGCCGAACATCTGTTATGGCCGATGGAGTGCATGCATCATATATACTGAGCTGCAAAACCATTGGGTATTCAAAATTAGGATCAATGATTACAAAGTCATGAGAGCATATTAATATACTGGATCATTTTACTTAATTGTATTTTGGTATAATTCTATATCCAACATTTATTTATACTAGTGTGTGGACAGACTTCATAATATTGGACAAGTATGATACATCATAAGGAGGTAAATTTAATATGCAGCATATATTGGGTGTGACCGAATCTTTGTGGTGACCAAATCTTTGACAAGTGCAATAATAATTTAAAGAGATGTCATGATTCTTTTTACAAAAAGTCCTCAAATAATGCTGTATTTGTTTCATGGAAATCTATCGACCACAAAAGGCATTTCCTAAATTTCATCTGCAAATATATGATCAACGCCTATGCATTATCTTATGTTTCTTTAAAATATGCAGGGAATTTAAAGAAGGATCTAGCAGTTGGATTGAGACAACTAGAATCTAATAATGGACATCAGAAGTGAAATTGGATAGCAGCAATCTTGTTCATTTAATCAATCTCGTTCAGCTGGTGTTGTTTAATCAAACATCTAGCATCTCTAGCATTCGTGGAACACCCGTGGATGGTTAGGCTCTTTCATCCATTTGGATTGGATGAACTGGTGTGATAGGATAAGGGGCTTGGCTTTGTGAGTTGGGTGCTAACGTAAAATAGGCTAGCTTGCTTTAAGTTTGGTGGGCTGGACCTTGAGAGGTCCCTTTTGTTCTAAGAGAGGATAAATGGTGTTATAAGTTCTAGCAAGATACAATGACTGATATCCTCACAAAGATTCTTGATAGCTTTCTTGTCTTCAAATCTTTTAACTAATTGTAAACAACAGTGATACTACTTAACCGCATCTTCTAGAATTAGCTTGTTTGCTGTAATTCAAAAGGTCAGGAGATTGTTTCTTATATGCTTAAATGATGCAATATTAGTGTATACCTGACAGAACAAAAACTATTTGGATATCCATCATCCTACTGTGCAATTGTTATTTTGTACTAACTCAAGCCCACCTATTGGTACGCCTCAAGCCTATTTATTGGACCAATTAACCTATTAGTAGGTCAGATCTAGTGGCTTTAAAAACTTGAGTCTAAGTTAATTAGAAGGTCCTCAAATTAACTTTTTTCATCAAATGAGTCCATCCGCTAACTCAATTAACCCATTAACAGGCTAAATCTACATAGCCTTAACCTATTAGCAGACCAGATCTATGTGGCCTTAATAATTCAAGTTCAAGTTAATTTGAAGCTACTGGCCTAATTACGCTATTATAGGGTACGGTTCAAGTGGTTTTAAAAATTTGAATCCAAATATTAGTAGCAGATGACTGGAATTATAAGTTTCTTAAATCAATGTTTCCCACCCAGGAGATGACTTGAGTGTTCAACCTTCTATCCATGCAAACCATAACTAAAAACTCAAGCAATCTATCTATGTCTGTGTTCCATTCTTTCCACATGAAGGGTTCAAGTTAATTAATAGTAGATGACTTAAGTTATAAGTCTCTCAAATCAATGTTTCCCACCTAACATGAGAGATGACTTAAGTCTTCAACCTTTTATCCATGCAAACCGTGATTAGAAATTCAAGCGATCTATCTGTGTTTGTGTTCAATTTCGTCCACATAAAGGTCCAAGTTAATTAGTAGTATATGACTTGAGTTATAGGTCTTTCAAATCAACATTTTCACTCAATAGGGGAGATGACTTGTCTTCAACTTTCTATCCATACAATCCATGACAAAGAACACAGGCAACCTATCTGTGTCTATGTTCCATTTTTTCCAAATGAAGACAATAGTAGAAACTTTTTCCATGGCATGTGCTTGACTGATGCTAGCTATAATTGTGACCCATTGTCCACATTCATCGTCTATGGTATGGCATGGCCAACTTTTCCGCAAGAGATATAGTCTGGTTGTATAATGTCTAAATGACATTATGATTGATTGTCCCTTACATCGTGTGGAATCGGGTAATGTTTCCATCTCAGGGTCGTTGGTCCTCTCCATTGACCAACTTCAGTCTAAATTTTAAACAAAACAACAAAAGTAAAATACCTAAGAAGTGGATATTGTTCAATCTAAGGTTAAGAAGAAATCTTTTGCTCCGTGTAAAGAAAAGACTAACTTTTCATTGGTGGGGTTTGAGTTGCAATTCCACATCGATAGAATTCTCACACTACTAATGCCAATTCATTATTCACAAATATCTTACAAACATTTGTTCCTTTGCAATGGCTAAATGCATTACATTGAGTTTCAAGCCTATCAGGTATTCAAAATTAAGATTATTTTATTTAATTATAGGCTAAAAATATACTTTTGATCCTCAAATTTTAGTTGCTACAATTTAATTTCTTATATTTTTAAAATGTGTATTTTTGACATCTCGTTGCATGGGACCAATTAAAATTTATGGAATAGCCAACTTGTCATTCTGGTCCGAATACATTGACTAACCATATGATACATCGGCTATTTCAAGACTACTTGCAGAAGCTAGCTATTTGGGTTAGTAAGTAGCATTTATGGTACATAATTTAATCCAAATACTTTTGGTTGTCAACAAATTTTAAACCACCAAAAATCATCTAAAATCTTAACAGCCTGTCTAGTTTCTACAAATAAATTTGTTTGTGCTTTAGCAAAGACAAGCTCTCCAAGTTGATTATTAGAATGGATGGTTTGTTTTCAATCTCGATTTGAACAAACCAATTCAAAGTGGATTGATTCCACACAAAAAAAAAAAAGAAAAAAAAAAAACTCTAAACCATTCGATCTAATCCAAGCGCACCCATGCTTTCTAATCTTCTAATCTTTTGATTAATTGTAGACATTATCATTGATATTGTTTAACTGTATCTTCTAGGTTCAATTTATTTACTGTAATTCAAAGAGCTACACTTGATAGAATCCAATCCAGCTGATTGTTTTTTGTATGTTTGAATGATGCATTGGTGTATATCTCACAGAAGAGAAACTAATTGTATGCATTGGTGTCGTTGCTATTCCAGCGTCTATCTGTCTTCAAGCTTCTATCCACGCAAATCACCATGACCGGCGACCCAAGCAACCAACTTCTGGCCATCCATTCTTTCCACATGAAAGCGATAGAATATTTTTTTCCGTAGCGCGTGCTTGACTAAAGCTAGCAACGATTGTGAGCCAGAGTCCACACCCATATTGATTTTTAGGAATGGTTAAAAGAATCTTTACCATGTACAAAAGATGCTTTTATTGGCAAAGTTTGAGATGCAATTCTACTTACATAGGTCTCACATTGTTAAGTGTTCGATCATTATTCACAGATCTCTTACTAACATTAGATCGGCCAAGTTCCTAACACTGAGTTGCAAAACCAACCGGTTTTCAAAATTAGGATCAATGATTACAAAGTGAGAGTAACCTCCAGGATCATTTTACTTAATTATATTTTGGTACAATTCTATATTGAGCGTTTATTTATGCGAGTAGGTGGATGAACTTGACAATATCGGACAGGTATAACATATAAGGACGTATTGGGTGTGCTAAATCCTTCACCAAGTGCAATGATAAACTACATGTCATGATTCTTTTTGGCAAAATATTCTCAAATAATAATTTATTTGATTAATTGAAATCTATCCACCATGCAATGTATCTCCTAAATTTTGTCAGCAAAGACGTGATCAACACCTGCTGATTTACATTATGTTATGTTTCTTTAAAATATGCAAGAATTTTTTTAAAGAAACATCTTCATATTATTATAGAAATATCATAGAAAAGAATTGTCCCACTTGCATAACTAGTCTATTGTTAGCTAGTGTCACCAAGTTTGTCCATTTGTGCGAAGACCATTTCAACACAAGGCCTAGATATCTCTATATAACACCGGGAAAGCAAGGACGTTTCAGCAGAAGAACAAGGGAAAAGGAGGTCATCATGGCTTCAAAATATACCATACCTATGGTGCTACTACTCTCTTTGATCTCTCTCCAACTCATCAAACTCGGCCATGGCAGTGGAGTCCAGACCAGCATCCATTGCTTGGAGTTCGAGAGAGAAGCTCTTCTGGGGTTCGCAAGAGGCTTCAACCAATCAGAAGATCCATTCTCATCATGGGTCGGAAAAAATGCTGTCGATGGGAAGGTGTGCACTGCAACAACACGACAGGACATGTCACTGGATTAGACGTTTGGGGGTTGTCTAGTGGTAAGGTGAATCGATCTTTGCTCAGTCTTAAGCACCTGAATGACTTGTTTTGGGTGGGAATATAAGCATTCCACCCTTTATTCGTGATTTCAAGGAGTTGAGGTCTCTTGAACTCGAAATGTCAGATTATAGTGGAACTGTGCTCCAAAAGCTTGGAAATCTCTCCAGCCTGCAATCTCTTCGTCTTTATGCTTATGATGAAATTATCATAGACAATGCTCACTGGCTTTCTTGTCTCACTTCCTTGCAAGAACTTAAAATGGATGGCGTGAGATTTGGTACGACATCTGGCTGGCTAATGCACTAAACATGCTTCCTTCCTTGCGTTCTATATATTTGGTTGTGAATTCGGTAGCTTTCCCCTCTCCCTTGCACACGTTAACTTCACATCTCTTTCAGATCTTTCTCTTTATTCATCCTCGACCAAATCCAAATACCCAGCTGGCTGTTTCAGCTATCGAACCTCCAAAATCTCGATCTAAGTCATACCGACTTTCAAGGTCCCATTCCAGCTTCCATTGCGAACCTAACCTCTCTTGAGTCCCTCGGCCTCCGTGGTTTTTCTCAGCTTTCAGCTAGGATGCCACAAACCTTGAGCAGTCTCTGCAAGCTACCGAGCCTGGATTTCTCTGAATCCAGTTTTAATCAAAGGTTAGATGATCTTGGAAGATACTTTTCAGGATGCATCAGAAATAGTTTAAATAATTAGATTTTATAATGCTTCACTTAGTGGCAACTTGACAGATTGGATAGCAGACCTCAAGAATATCACAGATCTTGATCTTTCAATGAACTCGCTTTCTGGCAACTTAGATTCGATAGCAGGCCTCAAGAATCTCGCATATCTTTTCTTTCAATGAACTCGCTTTCTGGTCCTCTTCCTACAAGTCTCGGACAACTCTCTTGGCTGGCCTATTTGGATCTCTCTCATAACTCTTTGGAGGGTGAATTGACCGAAGATCATTTTGCTAACCTCACAAGGTTGAAGTATTTTGCAGTAAAGTTTAACTTCTTGGTTCTAAATGTTAGCTCTGACTGGGTCCCTCCCTTTCATCTCCAATATATCGACATGAGCTCTTGTCCAGTGGGCCCAAAATTTCCTTCGTGGCTCCGAACTCAACGGACGTTAGCTGAATTAAATTTATCCAATTCTAGAATCTTGGGTCCTATTCCTGAATGGTTGTGGGACCTCACCTCTCTTGAAATACTAGATCTCTCCCATAATGTCATCAGCAACACCGCTCCACATTTTCCATAAAGATACGAATCTGAATTTGATGAATACATCATTTCAGGGACCAATTCCTCCTAATATTAGAAAATATTTCCTAATCTAGAAGTTCTTGTTCTATCTACAAATAGCATAAATGGTAGCATTCCATTATCTTTATGTGACTTGGTGAACTTAACAATGCTGGATATTTCAAATAATAATCTATCAGGGAAACTCCCACCTTGTGAGAAGCATTTCCCAAAATACCTAACTTTTCTCTTGTTATCAAACAATAACATCATGGGAGGTATTCCAAGCTGGCTCTGTTCTTCCTCAAATCTGGTTTTCTTACACTTAAGCAACAACAATATGTCTGGAGAGTTCCCTGCGTCTTTGCGGAGTTGTAAGAATTGATTGGCCTTGATCTTGGTGGCAATAGATTCAGTGGTAAAATGCCAACTTGGATAGTAGAAAGCTTGCCATATTTGGAACGGCTTCGCTTACGATCAAACATGTTTGTGGGTGAAATACCAGAAGAATTGTCTCAGATTAAAAATCTACATGTGATTGATCTCTCACATAACAATTTCTCTGGAGTCATACCAAGGAGATTTGGCAATTTTTTCCTCATGCAGTCTCTTGATCCTAAGCGTTGGCTTTCTGTTTCTGGACCAGTTATATACAGATTTATTTTAGTTTCAATTGGCTACACAGATAAAATGATATTGGACACTGGAGGAAGAGAAGACCTGTATGAAAGGGGACCACTTGCACTAATTACAATTATGGACCTCTCAAAGAACAACTTGTCTGGAAGTATTCCTGAGGAGCTAATTAGTCTTCCTGCATTGATGAGCTTAAACCTATCTGGTAATCATCTAACGGAAGAAATATCAAGAAAGATTGGCAATATGCTACAACTGGAATCTCTTGATTTATCAAGGAATGAGCTCTCTGGTGCAATTCCTTCTACATTGACCAACTTAAGCTTTTTGACCTTCTTGAATTTATCCTACAATAATTTATCAGGAAGAATTCCAATTGGCAGACAACTCGACACTATTACTAGTCCTTCCAGTTACATTGGTAATCTTCTTCTTTGTGGATTACCTCTAACCAAGACATGTGTAGTGATGGGATGATAGATGAAGTTCCAAAAGATGTAGATAGTGATGGCAATGCTCAGGCTTCAGACACCTCCAGTGAACGTGAGGACGAGATGGTTTGGTTTTATCTTGGGATAGCACCAGGATATGCAGTTGGGTTTTGGACAATCCTTGGCATGTTACTTCTCAACAAGACTTGGAGGACTATATATTTCCAATTTGTAGATAATTCATGCAATAGGATTTCCATGGCCATCCTATTAAGCTTTGAAAGGTTAAATAAGAGATTTCTTTAAAGATGAAGTTATGACCATTAAGCATTGTTCTGGTATAGTTGAAGTAATGCGAGGACTATAGTGGTATAATTCACCTCATTGCTTATGCTGTAATTTCTTTTTCACTAAGTTTTGGTAGAATGAAGCTTGAATAGCATAATTTTAATTAATTTGGCAAGTTTAATTATGTTCGAATGTTGTCATTGTTCATTTTAATGATTACCACATTGAGAAGGTTAATTTGTGGCTTGTTATTTATGAAGTTTTTTTTAATATAATCCCTCCTTGTGCTGGTTAATTGAATTTAACTAACCTATTAGAGGAGGCCAAAAAAAAGCATCTCCCTCACCTCAATTGTGGAAGAAGATATAAAGCAAGGTTTTTTATCCTATTTTATTCCAAGAATATTCTTTCATCTTATCCAAGAACACAATGTCACACGTATTTGTCCGAAATGGCGTTATCCCACTTGGATGCAAAGATCTTGTAAGCTTTTAGCTGTATCTGAACTCAAAGAACTTATTACCCTAAAATCTACCCTCAATGTGAATTTTTAAAATTGAGAAGCCAAATTCCATCTATTCTCCCTTAGGGATTTTTTAAAACAAAAGAATAATGGTCCATGAGGAATTAAGCAGTGCAATGACAACCTATGAAAAGCTAGCTATATAGATTTTGTGACATTTCATATATTCTTCTCCTACTACATTTATCTACATTAATAAATTCCAAGGGGTAACTCTCTAATTTATAGTTCAGAAAAGATTTGGACTTTTCTATCTTACGATGATTGACCAAAAGTTGGCACATAACTCATTAAAAAAAACTATATTTAAAATTTTTGGAGATCAAAGTTATAAGATAGATTAATGAAATATTAAAATTTCTACGGATCTTAGATAGATTAATCTTTGCTTAATTTTAAGCACCCAAATTACTTTGATCCATACCAGAATGATTTTGGGGGATCAACATTCCACCATTCCTTGAACCGTAGACTCTCCCTCATAAGCCAATGGAGCCATACCCCAAAGCCTACAATATCTTGGTCTTTCACTTAATTCAGTTGCACAATGCTAGCTAAATTTCTCATCCATTTCATTTGAATATATTGATGAACTTTATGAGCTCCTCGAAGGCATCTAATTGGCTAGATATATTAAACAAGTTGACCATACATATCTTTTGTTCCTTGATCTTTCAACATCGCCCATATCCAGACTAACCAGCTAGTTTCTTAATTTGACAAAACTCCAAAATATTAGTGCATTTTAACTAAATCTCTATCTCAACATATTTTCACTAAATCTCATTACACATGGGTGCAATTTAATAGCACTTAAATACATGATATAATAGTTCAAACTACATGAGTATAATTTGATAATGTTTAAATCACATGATAGTAATATGTATTTATCTAATAAATAATAAAATATAAATATTTAGATATAATTAGGTGAAAATAAATTAGAGGATTATGGATGTTAGGTTGTAAAAGAATTTAATTTTAATAACAGTTAATTTAATGAACTGGTAAAAATAATGAAAGCAAAGGAAAATAAGATTTAAATCATTAAAATTTATGGATCAAGATAGATCGAAATCTAATCAAATCCATTTTCTATTAACTAAAATTCGATTTGAATGATATATTGGTTGAATCAGGTCAAAAAACATAAGACTTGACCTGAAATTTAGATCAAATCTAATTTTTGAACCTGATCAAACATATAGGCCTTTAGATATGAATCAAGCTGATTTTAATAAGATCAAGATCGGGTCGAATCATTGGTCGACCTTCGACCAAACTTGCTTGCATTTTGTGGCATCAACAAGTTTAACATTTTCAACACAATTAAAAAGGTTGTTAAGGATCATTGATCATACTAATTTTATTAAAAAAATTTATTACTTTTTTATTTATATTTTGACATTATTTGTACTTATTCTGATATTGTCCTAACTAGAATATAAGCTTTATTTGAGTGGATATAGTAAAGTTATAGTAAAATTTCTATCCAATTTCAAATAGGACTTCTATGAGCTAGGTTCCATAATGAGGAGTATTTTGTCCTACATCGATGATGCTCTTATTAAAACTTAGACACTTTTATTATTAGTCTTTATTATTGATCTAGGTGGATCCCATTGTCGCAAGAGTAAATTCAATCCTAGGCACAAATCACATGCCAAAATCTTATTTGGCCCATATTTCAGTCAAAATTGGGAGTGGATATCATCCGACTGTTCCATTTCCAAACATTTTTCCATTTATCCATATGAAGTTTCTATTTCATGATTAACGTATCTGCATTTAAAAGAGTCATCATATTCACATTAGGTCAATGTAGGTAATGTCATCGAACAAGAGGCACTCTTAGATTGTTCAGAATCCTTTATTAACTACAGGTAAGCCATATAAAAATTTCACAGAACCTTTGCTTTATGATTACCTGGGGCTGTTAGGAAGAAGAGCAACTTCACATCTGTTGTCATGGACTGGTTTTCAAAATGGTGTTGTTCATATCTTGCTAAGAGACGGGTGTGCTTACAACCTGATTTGAGCCTATTATTAGGCAGCTCAGAGACGATTGGGCATGCAAGGAAGCTCCTCGAGCTTGGCTTGAGCTCGGGCTGAGCTTAACAAATTATGTTCAGGCTCAGCTCATATACAGTTTCCCTTTGCTTCTCTTATCCACCCCTGTTCAGGCTTGGCTCTTTTAAAGGCAGGCTTGAAAAGCTATTGAGAGCTCTGCTCATTTTCTGACTGTGCCAAGCCCAGACCAAGCTGCAGTTGGCCAAGCCCAAGCTGCTCATCATGGTGAGCTTCGATCGTTTGCAGCCCTACAAAAAGACTTCATGAGCTCATGCAACTCATAAAGCTGAGTCATGTTTCACCAACATTGGCAGTCCGGATGGAAAGTCTAGGTCATTTATGTTTGAAAAGAGTGCTGAGATCAAACGACCTTTGGAGCACTTTATTGTCAAACTTTGGGACACTTTCAGATGAATGGACCATATCATTCCAAAGAAGATAGAAATTGATTATAAGTAAAAAACCTAAAACCTGGTCGAGATATCTTTATGGCTTTGGCCTGACTCTTTGAAGATATACGGAAGGGAAACTGAAAAACAATGCTCAGTTGCCTTGATGTGGAGTAGAAGGGTTGAGAATTCGCTGGTTTGGGCCTCTCACTGCCTTGAAGCTTCTTTAGTTTCCACTCTCCTCTTTGGCAAATGCTCTAGTTTGGAAAATAAATTGGGATGGCAGGCACTTGATGTAGATTCTTTTTATAAATTTATTAACCATCAAGGTATTCTCTACCCCTTCTATAGCCCCGTGTAGAAAGATTTTACTCTAAAGAAAGTTAAGATATGTATCTGGCTAGGTCTTCGGAATAAGCTTCAGATGAAATGTTGGCAAAGGAGTGACCTGTGAGTGTTGGATGTACACTATGTGAGACTAATCATGTGTCGATAGATCATTTATTCATCAAATGCCTTCTTTCTAGATAAATTTTAGCTTCCCTCACCAAGAAACTAGGCTTGATCCAAACATCTACTAGTGTTTATAGACTTTGGTTGGATTGGAGGTCAAAAGGAATAATGCTAGTTAGCAAAAGAAGGATTTAGAACTAGCTAATCATGGCGGTCGAATGTCGACTTGGTCCTGAATAGAGTAGAGTGGAGGAAGCAGGTTCATGTAGCCAACCCCATGTAGTTGGGTCAAAAGGAATAATGCTAGTTAGCAAAAGAAGGATTTAGAACTAGCTAATCATGGCGATCGAATGTCGACTTGGTCCTGAATAGAGTAGAGTGGAGGAAGCAGGTTCATGTAGCCGACCTCATGTAGTTGGGAAAAGGCTTAGATAAGTTGAGTTGAGTTGAGTTATTCATGGCTATCATGGCATGCTTGGAAAAAGAAAAACCCAAGAATGTTCCAAAAGAGAACTTTATTCCAATATTTGCTCCTTCATAAGATTGTGGCCATATTTTGCTTGCAAAAAAATCTTTGCCTTGAGAAGTGGATTAAAGGTCATAGTGCTTATAGTAATTTCTTATCTTCCCTTCTTTATCTTTTTTTTTTTTGTAATTTCCTTTTTTGTAAATGACTCTTTACTGTAGTTGCTTTTCTTATGAATAATATTTAGTGGGTGAAGCTTTTTCCCTCGCTTTTATTAAAAAAAAAAAGGTCAAAACCAAAAAGCTGGGCTATGGAGCTCCAATTGTCCAAAAGCAAAGCGGAGGATACGAGCTGTGGAAGCATGCTAATTAATATAACTGAACTTGAAAACAAGAAGGAATTAAGGTATGTTTGTAAAAAAATCATTCAGATAAAGTGCACTAACCACGTCAGCATGCACCTTTCTTGGGAAAATTATCGATTTCACCCTTTCATTCAAATATTTATAGATTTTTTTAGAGGAGGAAAAAGAGGAATTGGCAGCCAGCAGTTGGATTGAGAGAATTATAACCTAATTATGGACACCAGGAGAACTGAACTTGGATTGGCAGCCAAGAATACTTGGGTGTTATTTAATCAAACATCTAGAGTGTTTTTAGGCATTCATGGAACGCCGCGAATGATTAAGCCTTTTGGTGTATTCGGATCGAAAAACTCCTTATGCACCGTGTATGGTATAGAAATACGCATATCATGCATGATGATTGATCGCACGCATGTGATACCCATGTGGTACAAAAAAAACAAAATATATATCCGACGCATACGCGGCCGCATGCACGTGTGATCAATTATCGCATATGGTGCGTATGTTCTACACCGCATGCGGTGCACATAGACTTTTCTATTTGTATTGGACGAACTGGTGGAATGTAGACAAGGGGCTTGGGTCCATGGCCAGGGTGCTAGCCCAAATAGGTTAGCTTGCTTGAAGTTTGGTGGGCTGAACCTTTAAAGTTTCGTGAGCTAGCTTAAGAGAAGATACATAGGGCCATAATTTCTGGCTGATGCTTCACAAAGTTATCTGACCTCAAATCTTTTGACTCATGGGAAACGTTGATACTGCTGAACTACATATGCATCGTCTAGGTGTAGCTTGTTTAGTATAATTCATGGAGTTATAGTTGATAAAATCCAGTTCAGCTGATTGTCTCTTGTATGCTTAAATGATACGTAGGTGTAAACCTCAGAACGTAAACTACTCGGATATCCATCTGAGGTGTCATTGCTATTCCAACGTGTGTCTGATCTTCAACCTTCAATCCATGCAAATCGTGACCTAACACAAGCAATATGTCTTTGTTGTGTTTCATTTTTTCCACATGAAGGCAATGAAATTTTTTTTCACATGAACACACGTACGATGAGAGAAACTCTTTCCACAAACATGTGCTTAGCTACAATCGTGAGCCGTAATCCACGCCCATCTACTACGATGACATGACCAACTTTTCCATAGGAGATAAAGTTTAGTTGTATTGTGATGGGATGATATTATGATTGATTAGCCCTAATGTTGTGGAATCAGCTAATTAATGTTTCCTTTTGATACACCATTGGTATTCTACATTGACTGATTCCAATCTGAGTTCTAGGCAAAAACTACAAAACGTATAACATCCAAGAAGCCGTGTATGTTGGTGGAAGAAATGCTTAAAATTTATTAAAAATTAAATTATAATATACTAAAATTTAAAAATAAAAAATTATAAAATAAAATAAGTTGAATACCATGTATGAATCAAAGTATGTTAAATATTGCCTAAGGATTAGTTTTCATCCTTTCATGCAGATTATAAGCGATTTGTCCTAAAAAAAAAATAATTTGACTCAATCTGAACATTTTACCATAAATATGATCATATAAAGGTGCAACCCAACAACTGCTTTAGTTGCCCTCAAAAATAAATTAAAATAATAAAATAATAAGAAAAGAAAGATAAAAAAAATAAAAGGATGAAAGGCTCTTTTCTTAGTAGGGTCTTCAAAACATTGGACTTTTTCGGGTCTCAAAAATTTAGAGCAGAGCCTCGGTAAGACAAGAGTAGATCATAAACTAATCTAAGATTTGATTACTGAGATTTTCTATTGAGTTGGTAATTCATCTAATTATTTTTGCATCTTTTAGTATTGTAGGACATTTAGATTTAGATTTAATGCTTTGAAATTTGGATCCAGAGTAGCTAGCAGCTGTGTTTGATATTGGATGTATCTTATCTTTGTATTTTATATTGATGAGCTATTAATGAAATATTTAATTCTTTGGATTCATCATGTGAGAGCATATCCAACCACTAGTGAGATCGCAGATGCCAAGATGCCATTGGATTGATATTATTATTATTTGAATTATAAAATTGGCATATGTGGCATCATTATATTATCATGAGCTATGACAGTGGACATCATGCTATTTTGATTGAATTTGCAAACTTTAATTGTTTTATGCTGGCATATGAGTTAATTGACATTTAAGCATATTAACTTTATTTGTCAGTGGTTATAAAATTATTATTTTTGTATTTTTAAAGCTGTAAGATACTTAACTTTATCATTAATGTTTGAAAATGTTGATGCAAGAGTAGCTAGCATTTGTTTCTGATATATGATCATTTGAACTTTGTATAATTGGCATTGATGAACTATTAATGAAATACTTTGATTTGTCATTGTGCTGCTTGTTCTGATTTTGATTCAAAACTGAAAGCTTTCTATACTTTCTAGGTTACTCATTAGAGATTGTATGGCTGTGTCATGCCATCGACCTTAGTGATGAGTTCTCAAGATGCCAATAATAAGATGGAATTCCATCATAGAAAATGAGGCATTCTAATGAGTAATCTATCAGAAACTTGCAGTCTAGCTGGATTAAAGGATGAGTGCATGACTTAGATCATGGGATTTAAATCAATATAAGCTCCAGAGAATTCTCTATTAGATGAAAAATTGACTCATAACTTATCACAGATTGAATCACTGATAGATGTGGATTGACGAGTCATACATGAAGCATTGGTCATTAAAAACCTGCCAAGAATCAACGGCGACAGTTAGGAGAGAGGGATAAGAAGGAATGTTACATCGTGATGAATTGGGGACTCTGTGACTGCCAGTTAGATTGGCTGCTAGCTATTAGACTGGGACAATAAGAATCAAATAATGGATGGTCAGGAGAAGCAAAGTTGGATTGGTAGCTGGGAATTCTTGCTCCTTGGTGTTATTTAATCAAACAGTTGGCCATTGAGACATATATAATTATGATAGTGAAATCGAATTGAAGGCTAGCAATTCTTGCTCCTTGAGTGTTATTTAAACAAGCATCTAGAGCCTATTTAATTGTAGAAAATTTGAGTTTTTTTTTTAAAATAAATTCCATGAAAAATAGAAACTAGGATTTTATGTTCAAATCAAATATTAAAAAAATAAAAAATTGTGTTTTTAATTTTTAAATATATATTAGGTTTGAAATATTTTTGGATTATTTTTATAGTTCTTCTTTCAAAATAAAATAATATTTTTTCTTTATTTTCCTCCACTATACTTCAACTACTACTATCAACATCACAACATACCATCACTATCATCATATTTTCACCATTGTCAAATCTTGCGATCATTGATCACCATATCTTTACTATCCACTGCCTACTATCATAATAACTATACGTCCACTATATCTACCAATATTATCATCATCCTTCCATGACTTATCATTACCATTGTAGCCATCGCCACCACTCGTCACTATCACACGATCTCCCCATAACTTTGACATCATCNTTTTGTTAGTTCAATCAGGGGATTGAATTAGTGGAGGTAGTATACCTCGGGTAAGCTAGATTAGCTTGTGGTTTGGGTTTGTGCTGGTGAGCCCGAAAAACCGGCTGGGTTCGTTGTGATCCCGGAAACAACAAGTTTGAGTTGTGAGCTTGTAAAACAACTCGGCTGTAATCTAGGGAGATTATAGTGTGGACCCAAGTGAACTTGGGAGTGGACGTAGGTGCTGGTTGCACCGAACCACTATAAAATCTTGTGTTTGCCGTGCTCATTTGTCTCTCACTCTATCTCTCTTATATTTCTGTTTGTGCATTGCTTATAATTTATCTCACTTGCACATCTTGAGTTAAAAACATTTCAAAAAGTTAAATTTTTAAGAACCCAATTCACCCCCCCCCCTCTTGGGTTGCCATCTGGGCCAACAATTGGTATCAGAGCGAGTGCTCATTTAGAATTTGATCTCACGATCAAGGGCTAAAGATCCTTATGGCAACACAAAGTGGTTCATGTTTTGCTGAAGGTCATTCTACGAATAGACCTCCTTTATTTAATGGAACCAACTATTCATATTGGAAAGCTAGAATGAGATATTCATTCAAGCTTGACTATGAATTGTGGGGTAATATATTAATGGACCTAGTACACCCACACACGTAGTTGATGGCACTATTGTTCCTAAGCCCGAAAGGGATTGGAATGATAATGATAGGAGAATGGCACAATTAAATGCTAAAGCCATTAACATTTTGTATTGTTCCTTAGACTCTAATGAATTCAACCGAATCTCAACATGTAATTCCGTAAAAGAAATTTGGGATAGGTTGGAAATACACATGAAGGAACAAACCAAGTAAAAGAATCAAAAATAAATATTTTGGTTCATAAATATGAATTATTTACCATGGAACAAACTGAAACCATCATGCATGTTCACTAGATTCACTGATATTGTGAATGGTTTGAAAAGTCTTGGAAACTTATACTAATTCTGAACTTGTTCGCAAAATTCTTAGGTCACTTCCAAGATTGGGAAGCAAAGGTGACAGCCATCCAAGAAGCCAAAGACTTAAACGTTTTACCTTTGGAGGAGCTTCTTGGATCGCTATGACTCATGAGCTTCAAGTTAAACAACATGTCAATGAGGAGGAAGTCAAGAAAGAAGAAGACTATCGCCCTCAAGGCTGCAGAAAGTGAAGATAGCAGCAGTGATGGTGATGATGATGATGAGACAGCCTCCTTGCAAGGAAATTCAAAAATTTATGCAAAGAAGGAGGCCCTTCCACAAGAAGAGTTGGATCAAAAATGGAAGGAGAAAAAGAAAGAAAAGAAAAGGACAAAGAAAAAGAGAAAGAGCCCTTGATATGTTATGAGTGTAAGAAACCGGGGCATTTTAGATATGACTGTCCTCAACTGAAGAAAGTCTACAAGAAGAAGAAGAAGGCTTATGTTGCAACTGGAGTGACAGTGAAGAATCCTCTTCAAGGAACAAAAAGAAGTTGCCAATTTTGCTTTATGGCAAACGACATTGAGGTAAGTTCCGAAACCCCGATGATGATTTACTTTTGATGAATGTTTGAAGCATTTAATGAATTGATGATTGATTTCAAGGCTTTGAAAAAGAAACACAAATCTTTGAAAACTAAAACTAAATTTAATTAATGAAAAAATGAGTTAAATCTTACTCATGAAAGATTAAAAAATTGAAAAGAAAATGATTGCTTTGATTGAAGAAAAGAGATAAAATTTCTAATGAAAATGATTTTAAAGAAGGAAGTTGATAAATATAAAACATTGTTGAGAAATTTACATATAGTTCAAAAACTTAATTTATTATTGAGTCAAAAGAGCTATTTTGATAAAGCTGGTTAGGGTATAACCTAACATAAAACAAAAATCATTGAAAAATTTTTGTAAAAGCTAACCAAGTAATATTTTATGTCATTAAATGTAACAAAAAGGACACAAATCTTTGAATGCAAAAGAAAATTAACAAGAATTTAAGTAGTAAAGGAAGGAAAATATGGGTTCCAAAAGGAACAATTTTATTGCTACTAACCATGAAGGACCCAAGAAAGCTTGGGTACCTAAATATAAGAGTTGATCATTTTTGCAGGAATGTCTTGTAGCCAAAAGATCAAAGAAAGTGGTATCTTGATAGTGGCTGCTCAAGACATATGACGGGTGACAAAGATCAATTCATCACCCTTGAAAAAAAAGGTGGAGTTGTTACGTTTGGTGATAATGGTAAAGGTCAAATCATGGGCCTTGGTAAAGTTCAAATAACTCCATCCACATTTATTGAAAATGTACTTTATGTTGATGGTTTAAAGCATAATCTAATTAGTATTAGCCAATTATGTGATAAAGGTTTAAAGTTTCATTTAAATCTTCTATATGCACTGTAACTAATTCTATTGATAATAGCATTGTTTTTGGAAATAGAAATGGCAATGTATACTTGGTTGATTTAGACAATTTATCTACTAGTAATCATTGCTTAGTTGCTGATAATGCTAATATAATGAGATTAGTTGGTTATGGCATCGTAGATTAGGTCATGCAAGCACACACCTTATTTCAAAATTAATTAGAAATGGATTTAGTTAAAGGCTTCCTAAACTAGATTTTGAAAATAACAAAATATGTGATGCATGTCAATTTGGAAAACAAACTAGAAGTTCTTTCAAATCTAAAAACATTGTTTCACTTCTAGGCCACTTGAGCTACTTCACATGGATCTTTTTGGACCTACTAGAACCACTAGTCTAGGAGGAAAGAAATATGGTCTTGTGATTGTAGATGATTATTCTAGATATACTTGGGTATTTTTTAGCTCATAAAGATGAGACTTTCCGATATTTTTGAAATTCTTCAAGAAAGTCACAAATGAGAAAACAACACCATAGTGTCTCTTAGAAGTGATCATGGACAGAATTTGAAAATTTTTATTTGAAAACTTTTGCATTGAAAATAACATCCATCATAATTTTCAGCACCTAGAACACCACAACAAAATGGAGTTGTAGAAAGAAAAAAAAACTTTAGAAGACATGGCCCGTACCATGCTATGTGAAAGCAACCTACCAAAGTACTTTTGGGCGGAAGCTATAAACACGCATGTTACATCTTAATAGAGCTTTAATTAAGACCAATCCTTAAGAAAACTCCTTATGAACTATGGAACAATAGAAAACCAAATATAAAATACTTTCATGCATTTGGTTGTAAATGTTTTATTCATAATAATGGTAAAGAACAATTTAGGAAAATTTGATGCTAAATCTGATGAAGGATATTCTTAGGATATTCAACAACTAGTAAAGCTTATAGAGTATTTAACAAGAGAAACCTTAGTAGTTGAAGAATCCATTCATGTAGTTTTCGATGAATCTTTAGCATCTAGTTCTGAAAAGATTGATGATGAGGAAGATACAAACATAATTGAAAAGATCTTGAAAAATTAAATATTGATGTATCTTCAGATCATGAACAAGAGCTAAAGATGATGATTCTCCTAGGATGATGATGTTGATGCAATCATAATGATGTAGATCTTCCTAGAGATTGGAGATATGCTTATGGTCATCCAAAGGAATTAATTATAGGTGATCCATCTCAAGGAGTAAGAACTAGATCATCAATGAGAAACATCATAATCATCTTGCATTTGTATCACAAATTGAACCTAAAACTATTGAAGAAGCTGAAAAAGATAATAATTGGATGTTAGCATGCAAGAAGAATTAAATCAATTTACTAGAAATAATGTCTGGACCCTTAGATAGACCTAAAAATCATTCTGTATAGGATCAAAATGGGTTTTAGAAATAAATTAGATGAAAATGGCATAGTAATTAGAAACAAAGCTAGATTAGTTGCAAAAGGATATAATCAAGAAGAAGGTATTGATTTTGATGAAACCTTTGCACCTGTAGCTAGATTAGAAGCAATTAGATTTACTTGCATTTGCATGTCATATGCATTCAACTTATTTCAAATGGATGTTAAAAGCGCATTTTTAAATGGATTTTAAATGAAGAAGTTTTTGTTGAACAACCACCTGGTTTTGAAGATCATGAATTTTCAAATCATGTTTTTAAATTGCACAAAGCACTATATGGTTTAAACAAGCACCTAGAGCTTGGTATGATAGGCTAAGTAAATTTCTGAATTGAAAATGATTTTACAAGAGGAAATGTTGATAAAACACTATTTTTGAAAAGAAAAGATAAAGATTTATTGTAGTACAAATATATGTTGATTATTTATTGGTGCTACTAACAATCTCTTGTGTCAAGAATTTGCTAAGTTAATGCAGGGTGAATTCGAAATGAGCATGATGGGAGAACTCAACTTCTTCCTTGGACTTCAAATCAAGCAAAGCAAAGAGGGGATTTTCATCAACCAAACAAAATACACAAGGAACTTCTCAAGAAGTTTGGTATGGAGTCAATTAAACCCCTTGGAACACCATGAGTCCTTCATGCAAATTGACAAAGATGAAGATGGTAAGAAGTTGATCAAAATATTATCGAGGTATGATCGGATCCTACTTTACTTAACTGCTAGTAGACCAGATATATGTTTGCTGTTTGTCTATGTGCTAGATTTCAATCTGAACCTAAAGAATCTCACTTAATTGCTGTGAAAAGAATCTTAAGATATCTAAGTGGAACTAAAAATGTAGGTTATGGTATTCTAGAGACTCAACATTAACTTAATTGCATATTCTGATTCTGACTATGCTGGATGTAAATTAGATAGAAAAAGTACAAGTGGTGCATGTCAATTCTTAGGAAGTAACTTAATCTCTTGGTTTAGCAAAAAGCAAAATTCGGTTGCATTATCAACTGCTGAAGCAGAATATGTTGCAGTTGGAAGTTGCTGTGCTCAAATCCTTTGGATTAAGCGACAACTTGAAGATTATGGCATAACACTTGATAAAACTCCATATTAGATGTGATAATACAAGTGCAATAATTTAACTAAAAATCCAATTCAACATTCAAGAACCAAACACATTGAAATTAGATATCACTTTATAAGAGAACATGTAGCTAATAATAAAATTTGTCTTAATTATGTTAATACTGAAGAACAATTAGCTGACATATTTACAAAACCTTTGAGTGAAGAGAGATTTTGTTATCTTAGAGGTGAATTAGGGATTTGTGATCCTTTGGAATAATTTTGAAACCTTAAGGAATGACTATCTAGATCTCTTTAATTTCTGAGATTCCTTTCATATTTTAAGGACAATTTATCTAATCATCTATGCAATTTGATTCTTCATATTCCAAAGATTTTTCCAAAAATTTATTGACCTTATTTTGATAAGTTTCGGATGTTTGAAACTCATTTTTTTTCTCTGAAACTGTCAGTGGAGTCGACACCTCAATTTGAGGAGTCGACACCTCTTCTGTGTCGCTCTCGGTCCTTGACCTTGGAGCCGACACCCGTATAAGTGGAGCCGACTCCAGTTCGAGTGCTAACTGTGTTAGCGACTTGGAGTCGACACCCAACTTTGCGGGAGTCGACACCTGGTGGTCCCAAGTTAACTTTATTAGGGCAGAGTCGACACCTCTGTCATTTCTATCGTTTCCAATCCCTTTCCAAACTCTCTCCAAACTCTCTCAAAACCTTCCCAAGCCAAATTCTCCTCAAATCGAACATTCACAAGGATTTCTATGGCACCTAAGTGGAGAGGATCGGTTCTTGGAGCTTCCGTAACCACCGGGAAGCATACGGTTCGGCGTCCCATCCGCGAGCCGTCTCCAAGCGATGATTCTTCCTCGACCCATTCAGATAATCCTGGTCCCTCATCTTCATAGGTAGATACTTTAGCCAGGAGAGTTATTACTATGGGTAGAAAGGTTGATTTTGATTTCTTTGAGCCGAGGGATTTCTATTGGAAGACAAATTAAAGAGCTTGGCTGGGACAAGGTTGTTCTTTGGATGTTCCCACTTATCCGGCCTAGTTAAGGAATTCTATTTCAATTTATCAAGGGGAGACGGTGGGATTATCAGTCTGTTAGAGGGAAGAGAGTTCACCTTACCTTTTAGAGTTTAAACATCTTCTGAGCATCCCTGTCACTGGATTAGTTGCTGACATTCATAGTGAGAGGTCTGATGCATTATCAAGGATGTTAGGAAGAGAAGTGTCTGAATTTGAAGAAATTAGGGCTAATCAGTTGCCTTGGAGCTTAGATTACTTCACAACATCTGCAGTAGGATTTTATTCCCTAAGATTGGCCGATTTGAGTATGTCTCGGAGCGAGACATTGTTGTTATGGATAGTGTTCTGACTGGTCAGCCTATTAACCTTGCTGGATGATGATTTTCTACATGGCTGAGGCTGGGGGCAAAAGGAGATCTTCACTGCCCTATGGTATGATTTTGACTATGGTGTTTAGAAGTCAAGGTATTGCAATTTCTGATAATGAGCCATCAAAGAACCTTAGACACACTGATTACTATAGCTTGGCTACTGTGCACCGGATGGGCTTTGTGAAGGTTAATGGTCAATGGGAGAGAAAGGGCCATCTGGATGAGAGAGCCACTGAGATTAGGACTTCTGCACCATCTGAGGTTGGTCCATCAGCGAGGCATCCTTCACCAGAGCCTAGCAGATCTTCACCACCTCCTGCTCCTGCTCCTGCTCCAGTTCCTGTACCGCCACCTATGTCATCTATCGGATTTTCAGATATTCAGTTAGAGCAACTCAAAAGTTTTTGCTGCTCAAAAAGAAGAAATAAAGACAGAGTTTGATAGCCAATTTATGAATTTGAAAGAAACCCTTTACTCTTTGGATGATCGCATTAGAATGATTGAGTCTATCCTTGGTTCCTCTGCTGAATCCTTAAAGAATGATCTAAAGAACATATTTGAAGAGCTTAAGGATATTGGTGGAGACTCAGAAACTTACTCCAAATGCAATGCTGAGCTTCAGGACAAGATTATGACTGCATGTGCATTTGTTGACAGAAGACTAAAAATTGTTAGGACTCAAAGTGAAGGGATGGCAAGGATTGTAGAAGAATTGCAAAGACTTCTTAGAACTCATTTTTGATTATCTTGTAATGAAGTGTCTTTGATAATTAGTCTAGTTTGATGTTGATTTATCTTGAAGTTTCAATGTAATGAAGTATAGTTTGATGGTTGATAAAATGAAGTTTCATTTGTAATGTTTAACTTTTGATGTAATGAACTTATCTTATACTTAATGAATATCTTTTGAACCTTGAAAAATCTATCAATTTTATCATTTTACTTAACCCTTCTTGATCTTTTTGTTGATTACAAAAAAGGGGGAGAGTTATGTAAGTATTTCCAATCGTATATGCATTGAATGTAAACAAAAACAAGGGGGAAAACAAAATAAAAGGGGAGAAATATTTAGCTTTTGGATATGCATTAGATCAAATAAGCTCAATTAAGCTTAATTTATTGGTATCTAATTAACTGCACATAAGGAGAGGCAATTAAAATTGGTATCAAATATTAAAATTTTTTGTTAAAAGGAAGAACAATTGTTAAATTGAACTTTATAGGGGGAGCTATCTCATTCAGGGGGAGCTTATCTGTGAGGATTAAATATTTGAAAATTTTGATTTGAGAATCCTATTGTTTACTCATGCATATACTCAATGTTTTTATAATCATCAAAAAGGGGAAGATTGTTGACCCAATTATTGATTTTGATGATTAATAAAGATATGAGTATATTCATTTTGTTACTAATAAATTTAACAAGTGTTTCAGGGCTTAAAAATGTTTGATTAATCAAAAGATATAAAGAAACGTGTTTTGAATCAAATGCCAAAGGTATGTTTTAAAATTCAGAGCCTGGAGTTGACACCTAGAAGGTCTGGAGCCGGCCCCATGGCCGATCAAATGCTTTCCTGATTTTTGACACGGTCTAAAGCCGACACCCAGTGTTTCGGAGCCGACACCCAGAGTTTTGGAGCCGACACTTACAGTGTCTGGAGCCGACTCCAATGTGGGAACAGAAAGCATGTTTTTGGACTATCCTGGAGCCGATACTTATAGTTTTCCGGAGCCGACTCCCAAATGCGACGAGCCGACACTCAGCTTTTTCGGAGCCGACTCCTCAATGAACCATTACTTTCTATTTTTGGATACTCGACTTGGAGCCGACGCCTGAAAAGTTGGAGCTGACTCCAACCTGTCAGTAACGGATTTTCAAATTGTTAGAACGGCCTCCAACGGTAATATTTTCTCACCTAATCTCTAATGGACACTTTTCTTGTGTGTAGGAGGAATCCAAGGACAGAAATAACGGCTAGTTTTTCACCTAATCTTGGATTAAGAAGAATCTATAAAAGGGGAGTCCGTTCGTTTAAAAAAAGAAGACAAAAAATAGAGAGAAAACAACTTGAAAAATCCGAAAAGTCTTGAGCAAGAAATCAAAGAGGAAAGAGTCAAAGTTCAAATCCATCAACTCCAGAAAGCTCAAAGAAAAATCCAAGGCATTCAAGTTCAAATTCGGAGGATTTTCCAAAAGAAGAAAAAGAGAGCCAAAATCCCTGTTTTTCCAAACTTCTCATCTGCAATCTTTGCGAAGAATCTGAGCTGAGGCCTAATTCAACATCTCAAAGGAGAATAGGAAAAGAAGAAAAGAAGAAAAGCTCAAATCAACTCTGCTTCAAACAGGCTTTTCTAACCTTGTTTATTTATATTAAATATTTGCTCATTTAAGGAGCTGTTTGTTATTGTAAACTCTATTCTCATTTGTTTTTGCTAGTTCAATCAGGGGGATTGAATTAGTGGAGGTAGTATACCTCGGGTCAAGCTAGATTAGCTTGGGTTTGGGTTTTGTGCTGGTGAGCCCGGAAAACCAGCTAGGTTCGTTGTGATCCCGTGGGAAACAACAAGTTTTGAGTTGTGAGCTTGTAAAACAACTCGGCTGTAATCTAGTAGATTATAGTGTGGACCCAAGTGGTACTTGGGAGTGGACGTAGGTGTTGGATACACCGAACCACTATAAAATCTTTGTGTTTGCCGTGTTTTGATCCTCTCTCTCTATCTCTTTGTTTGTGGTTAATATTTATCCTGCACTTAATCTTGTGTATTCCAAAGCCAATCATTTTAAAAGGTTAAATTTTTTTAAGAACCCAATTCACCCCCCCCCCTCTTGGGTTGCCATCTGGGCCAACATAATCTATCTAAGGTAAATACAATCTTAATAGGCAGAAAATGAGCAGACTTAGTCAATCTATCAACTATCACCCATATAGCATCAGTGCCCCTTCTGGTCTTTGGGAGTCCTACAACAAAATCCATAGTTATATGCTCCCATTTCCACTCTAGCACAAACAGAGGCTGAAGCTTTCCAGCTGGACACTGATGTTCAACCTTAATCTGCTGACACACCAAACACTTAGATACATACTCAGCTATCTCCTTTTTCATACCATTCCACCAGTAATTCTGTTTTATAGTTCTATACATCTTAGTGCTACCTGGATGCATTGAATAAGCTGAGCTATGTGCTTCCCTTAAAATCTGATCTTTCACTGATTCCACGCGGCACACAAACTCTGCCCTTGAATAATAATACTCCATCACCTCTAACAGAAAACTCTGACTGAGACCCACTCTGAATTAAATCTCTAGCTTTAAGTAACTGTAGATCTAGCAACTGAGCTTCTCTTATTTCTTCTAGCATTTGGGGTCTCACTCTGAAAGTAGCCAACAAGGCTCCTGATTCTTCCACAGCTAGCTCTGCATCTAACCTCCTTAACTCAATCATCAAGGGTAGCTATACGGTTCTAATAGAAGCCAATGTGGCCATAGACTTTCGACTCAAGGCATCAGCCACAATATTAGCTTTCCTTGGGTGATACTCAATAGTGCAATCATAGTCTTTAATCAATTCAATCCATCTTCTCTGCCTTAAATTCAATTCCTTCTGGGTCAGAATATATTTCAAGCTCTTATGATCAGTAAATATCTGGCATCTTCTTCCATACAAGTAGTGCCTCCAAACCTTCAATGCAAATATAACAGCAGCTAACTCCAAATCATGGGTGAGGTAATTCTTTTCATGGGATCTTAACTGTCTAAATATATAAGCCACCACTTTCCTATTCTGCATTAAAACACACCCCAAACCCTTCAATGAGGCATCACTATAGATCACATAATCACTGGCACTATCAGGGAGTATTAGAATTGGGGCTGAAGTTTAATATCTTTTTCAATTCATCCATACTCTTCTGGCATTCATTAGACCAATCAAACTTGATATTCTTTCTAAGCAGCTTAGTCATAGGAGAAGCCAAAATCGAGAAATTTTCTATAAATCTTCTATAATATCCTACTAGCCCAAGAAACTCCTCACCTCAATCTGATTGGTAGGTGATACCCAATTCACTATAGCTTCAATCTTTTGAAGATCTACCATAATACCTTTGGTTGAAACTATATGTTCCAAGAACTTTACCTCATCCAGCCAAAATTTACTTTTACTAAACTTTGCATATAATTGCTTTTCTCTTAATATCTGCAAAACTATCCTCAGATGTTGTTCATGCTCTTCACTACTTCTAAAATAAATCAAGATGTCATCAATAAATACTATCACAAATTTATCTAGATACTCCTGAAATACTTGATTCATCAGACCCATAAAAGCAGCTGGAGCATTTGTCAAGCCAAATGGCATCACCAAGAACTCATAATGACCATATCTGGTCTTGAAAGCAGTTTTAGATATATCCTCATTCTTTATTCTCAATTGATGATACCCAGATCTCATATCGATCTTTGAAACACTGCCGTCCCCTGCAGTTGATCAAACAAATCATCGATCCTTAGCAATGGATAATTTTTTCTAATGGTCACCTTGTTCAACTGTCTATAGTCTATACACAACCTCAAGGTACCATCCTTTTTCTTCACAAACAACACTGGTGCACCCCATGGCGATATACTGGGTCTAATAAACCCTTTATCCAATAATTCTTGTAACTGACTTTTCAATTCTTTCAATTCAACTGGAGCCATTCTATAAGGTACCCTGGCTATTGGTCTGGTATCTGGAGCTAGATCTATATGAAATCAAATCCTCTGTCAGGAGGTAACCCTGGCAGCTCCTCAGGAAATACATCTGAAAAATCCCTTACCACAGGGATATTCATCAGCTCTAAACCATTGCTCTCTAGGCTCACTGCACAAGCTAAATAGGCTTCACATCTCTTTGCTAGCATTCTATTGGCTGACAGAGCTGAAATCACTCCTGAGGGTAACCCCCTCCTACCACCAACAAAACAGATATCTCTATCATCAAAAGTTTGTAACATCACCTCCTTGCTTAAGCAATCTACTCTAGCTCTATGCACAGATAGCCAATCCATCCCCAAAATGGCATCAAACTCTTTCAACCTCAAAGGAATCAAATCTGCTGCTAATTTCTGACCCTTCACAGAAATATCACAGCCTCTATACACTTGGTCTGCTATAAAAGGCCTCCCTACGGGCATAGATACTACCAACTGACTACCCAACTAGCCCACATCTCTAACTAGATGCTTAGCAAACTCACATGAGATAAATAATGCGTAGATCCAGAATCAATTAAAATATAAGCATTATGATTATCGATGGGTAGCATACCTATCACCACATTAGGATCAATCTGAGCCTCCTGCCTAGTTAACATTAGGCCCACCTGACTGGCTGAAGCTACAACACTACCATCACCCCACCTACCAGGTTGTCCCCTTGGCATTACTGGCCCCTGAGGAAGCCCACCAGCCTGCTGCCCTCTCCTAGGGCAATCTCTTTTCAGGTGACCTAGATCACCACAAATATAACATCCCTTATTGCCCCTCTTACATTCTCCCAAATGAAGTTTCCCACATACATTACATGGAGGTATATTTCTCCCTCCACCAGAAGGACAACCCTGCTCCCCTACATCACCAGATACCCTGCTGGTGGCAACCTAAGGCACACCCCCATAAGGCTTTCTCTGGGCTGGACTAGATGCTGACACAGACACTGATCTCCTGCCCACATCACTAGGGGCTCTAAAACCAGAATAAAATTGTCCAGTCCTCTGGGTTTCTTAAATGGCTGAGTCCCTCCCGGAGCAGATGAATAACTAGGAGCACTTCTTTTCATTCTATCATGCCTCCTACTCATGTATTCTTTTTCAATCTCCTCAGCTTTGAGTGCTCCCTGCACCAACTCAGAGTAACTATTATAGGTCTGCATACAGGTCTTGGCTTTAATAGGGAGATTTAATCCATCCTGGAATAGTCGACACCTCTCCCTCTCATCAGTCACCAAGGCCCTAGCAAACTGAGATAACTCAACAAAAGTGGCTTCATAATCTGCCATAGACATCCTCCCCTGGGTCAGACTAAGGAAATCCCTCCTCTTCTGATCCCTATAAATCTCAGAATAGTATTGCTGATGAAATTCTCTTCTAAAATTTCCCATGTCAACTCCACTCCCTTGGGCTGCCTGCCCTGAATAGATCTCCACCAACTCTAGGCTCTACCCTCCAGTAAAAAGGTGGCAATACCCAGCCTCTGCTCCTCAGAGCATCCCATCACATCAAATACTCTCTCGATCCTCTGCAGCCATGCCCCGGCTTGAATAGGATCAGTAGTTTCCTGGAACTCCAAAGCCCCTAACTTTCTGGCTCTTTCCACATTCCTCACAACCTCCAAATTTTTAGAGGAAGGCTGGAACTAGCACCCACAGCTGCTGCCACAGCCTAAGTAATCATGCTTACCAACTCTGGCATACTAGGCCCCTGAGTCTGTACTCAAGATGGGTCTACTGGCACAAGGGTAATAGACTGTGAAGAAGACTCTGGCATCTGCTCTGAAGACGCCCTCTGTCACGCCCCAGACCCAAATATCAGGCTAGGGTGACAACCCGTCGTGTGCCGGGCACGCAAGGCATCACAAAATTTTCACACTTAACATTATTATGTATAACCAAGCCAAATACATCACTCAATATTAAAGTTTTAGGTTACAAACCCTTACACACCATAATAATAAAGTTTGGGCATCAAGCCCTATACATAAGCAATACTGGGGTTACAACAAAATAATGGGTCTTAATTTATTTAATAGCAGATCCATCACCCCAACCATCCATCTTCAATCTCGTGGCTCTGACAAAAACATTGTAAGATTTTTATGAGCTTACACTCAATAAGTAAGCCACGTTATACAGTCAAATCATAGCATAGCAATCAATAAGCACATAAATGATTTGCATGCTAACATTACACAAATACTCAAACATGCAATGTAAGTAAACCCACTATTTATACTCTCAATGGTAACTGTAAATGTGACCCACGGCCCTGCAATATCTCAATAGTGTACCAACAAGCATCCCCCTACTGAAAGGGTCCAGATACCAGGGTCACGCCATGTCAAAATCCACCAGAACACATACTCTATATGTGTGATGCCACCTCGAACCAAGCAGAACACATCCTCTAGATGTGTGATGCTACCTCATAGAACTCAGACATATCCTCTAGATGCGTGATACCATCTCGAACCCAAGCAGAACACGTCCTCTAGACGTGTGAATGGCATAAACAAGCAGAACACGTCCTCTAGACGTGTAGGTGGCATAAACAAGCAGAACACATCCTCTAGATGTGTGTGTGGCATAAACAAGCAGAACACGTCCTCTAGACGTGTGTGTGGTATGACATGATAAAGGAGAACCGCAGTGACACATAACAGTACCTCACATCATGCACAAACATATCAATAACATCTCTATATTGCATAAACAGTGGATTATACTTACTGAACAATTGCATGTAAAATATCACATCTATGTAATAATAACTGCATCTCTCATGCATAGCATCCACATATGAAATCATAGCATATAAACGACCATGTGTTCATAATTTTCATTTACTTACAATTTAGCCAATAACAATTCTTCATGTCACAATTCACAATTTAAACATTTTATAATGAATAATTTATTAAATACTGATAACTGGCTTACTTACCTCAGTACGTAATCCAACAGGTATATATCAGCTAGTCGGATGTCTGAGCACCTACAGGATCATTTACACAATTAATTTATTAGAATATGAATATTAAAATGACCCTTAGAATTTCTACCCAGACTAGTTCACGGGCCTTACTTTGGGCTCGAATATCTCCCATTATACATACCCAAATGGGGAAGTAAAAATACCCCATGAAACTAGAATTCACCTAGATTCTAACTATATAAATATTTTACTAATCCCGGCCCGTTATGGGGCCCAAAAACCAGCCCAAACTTCCAATGCTGCACGGCCCAAAAGGCCTGAACCGGCTGGCCCAGCCGGCCCGGTTCAACGCAAAGCCGCCCGATCCAACCCCCGCTCCCCTGTTTCGCCCAAAACAGGGGACAGCCTCTGACCGGCGGCCAGGGCCACTGCCGGCCTAATCCCGTTCGGCCCGGCCACCGGAGGCCGGGCCGGAGCCGGCCGCCGCCGTGGCTGGCCTCCTTCCTCCCTCCCTCTCTCTCAATTTCTCTCCCTCTCTCTCTTTCTCTCCGCTGCTCCCGCGTGAAATTCTCCGCGCCGGCGTCGAATTCGGCTAAATTGGGGCCGGTCCGGCCGCCGTTGGTCGGACCAGAGCTGGCCGCCGCCGCAGCCGACATCCCCTCTCTCTCTCTCTCCTTAATTCTCTCTCTCTCTCCCTCTCTTTCTCTCTTTTTCTCACGCACAGTGCGCACGGTGCCGACAGCTCAGCCGGCCACCAGGGCCGGTCGGACCTCCACCGGATGCACGCCCGGCGCCGGTGGAGGTCACCGGCTAATCCTCAGGCCCAGCCAAGCGACGGGCACGCCGCCGGGCCCGAACCAAGGATTGGCACAGTGAACCGTGCCGATCTCTCTCTCTCTCGCTCTCTCTGGTTCTCTCGCATTCTCTCTGTCTCCCTCTCTGTCTCTCTCTCTCCCGCTCTCTCTCTCTCTCTCTGAGTGGCAAGGGATTACATGATGGATGAAGCGCGCCAGCGTGAAGGAAGGAGTCCTCCTCCTTCCTATTTAATCACCTGCGCAGCGCCTCGGATCGGGGTTTCCCGAAAGACTAAACGTTTCACCTGGAGCGAAGCGTCAGCCCGAGGAACCCAACAGACAGGAGCTTGGTTCATCTGAACCAATCCTGGTTCATCTGAACCAAATCTGGTTCGTTTGAACCGGGTACTACACCCTCACTCTAGCCTCATTAGATACTGGCTCGGTGGAATCACTAGAATCCATTCTACCAATTTGACTTCTTTTAACTGACTTTCTAGGTCTACTTTGACCTTTGCTTCTATCCCTGCCTGAAGATTGCTCTGTCTCTCTAGATGCCTTTGTAGTAATCGTCCTACAAGACATTATTCATTACATCAGTTTCATCATTCAATAGCTATAATCATAAACATTCAATCATCCTAGACTCATACTCATACTTATTCCCCTAGGACCTAATAACCTAGGGCTCTGATACCAAAACTTGTCAGCTCCCCCTCCTCTCTTGGGCCACCAACAGCATACCTGCACACTTGTGGTAATCGGATAGAGTTTTACTAGTCTTTATGTAGCGCTCCATAAAGAGCTAGAGAACCCCAACTAATTATCATAAGTGGCAGACATACGAAAACACATCCTATTAAAAACTTTTTATTTTCATCTCAATTATATACACAAATCACTCAATCAACACTAAGCATCAACCTGCTCAGATAATATTTTTCATGACATTCCTCAGGCAGTTTACAAGATCACATTCATAATTGACATCAAAATCATAAGTGCACACATCATGCTCATAATTTTCTCCAAAACATAAGTCTCATATTCATATCCAAAAAGGTCTGAAACATCATTACATCTCACTATACACATACACACATACAATATACAAATATCAATCCACACTGTCTCAATATACAAGGCTAGCATCTATAAACCCTTGCATCCAAGCAAGCTTCACCAGCTAAGGGTTCTATCATGCTTATCTTGTGATCCTGGCAGAAATACTCACTGATCTGAAAGAACATTTAAATCATAAAGGGATGAGACCTAAGTCCTAGTGACTGGATAACCATATAACTATGGAGAAATAGAGAACCATAACCTCATATTTTCAATCGTATGCTAATACTATTTAGCTTGTACAACTCAAAGTACATTTTTAACATGATATCAGATAAAATAAAATGTAGCTTATTCTTCAAATAACATATAAGTACTGAAATACTCTACAATAACTTTTCACTGAAAGATAACTCATTAAGATAAAAATCCATGCATTATAATATGAAGATATGCATTCTTTATCTACAACCCAGACTTCTTTATTAAATTCTCAGACTTCCACTAGAATCTGCTTGCCCACTGGCATCTCAAGTAAACTCTCCCTCTTGGGATAACTACTTGGCCCACTGGCCCTTTTTATATCACAACATATGCTTTTAAATCTCATGATGCTGGGCTGTGTGTGTAATGCCTCTGAGGTACCACCCTACAGTCGCCCTCCTGTAGGTGTACTCTCATCGGGTTCATGGCTAGCAATAGGATCCCTGCACAAATAGCACCCCTTACCCGTGCGGTTCACCCGGCAAAGTGCTTTGTTCCTTAACCCTGGAACCTCGGGTTTTCTCTTTTCCTCCATGGGCTATATATAGTAACCAGCTCCACTGAGCTATGATTCATGCCCCCATGGGCTGCTCACAACCGGCCCCACTAGCCTGGTTAAGCGTGCACTCATCCCTGATTCTGCGGTTCATCGTACGATCTGTTCGCAAGGAGGTGCCGGCTCGATAGTAGTGTGCAATGCTTATGCTACAGTACAGTCTAAAGGGTGATCAGCCCCATAGCTGTCTGATGCTCAGTATGATACATACATCATTTGTAAAGCTTTATCATGTAAATATGCCATGTATACATTAAAAATCCCCTCATCGAAACTCATGCTTATGTCTTTATGCTCGAAACTCATGCTCGAAACTCATGTTTATTTCTTTATGCTTAAAATTTATGCACAAAACTCATTTATCAGAATATCATATACTAGGTCTCATTTCTCATATTTAAAACATACATAATACTTTGCTAAACATAACATACCACAACTAGGTATTAATCTCATTATACTAGCTCAAATTAACTTCTCATTGCTAGATGAGAAACCCACTCACCTTAGTAGGTTACTCCTTGACTGGTACTCAATTCTGGTATTCCGGCTCCCTAGAATAACCCTCTTGACCTACGTCAACATACAAATACGATAGCTATTAGGATTACCTCCACACGAGGTTTTCCCACAAACCATGCATGCATACATGATCTATCCTCTAATATCTCATTATTTTCTTCCACCCTTTCTCTACTCAAGATTACTTCTACTATTACCTTAAAATACAATAATCTAAGAAAATCTAAAGTCATGCAAGATCTAGGAAAGCTATAGCTTACCTGGAGTCGAGCACAAACCCCAAGCTTCCCTTTCCCTTCCTCTTTCTTCCTCCTTCTTCTTCTTCCTCTTCCTCTCTTTTCTCCTCTTCTTTCTCTTTTTCTTTCTTTTTTTCTTTTCTCTGGCTAAACCCACATTTTTTCCTTTTTCTCTAATGACTTGGGGACCAAGTAATGGGAAACTTAAGGGTTAAGGCATGCCAAATTCCCCTTTTGCCCTCAAATACTCTTAACGCATGCTTTTTGGAAAACACGTGGCTCACTTATAACCATGATATTTTGCCCTTAGATTTTCTTTCCCAAGTTGCCCTTAACACAATTAGCAATTGATATCAGAGCCTTTCCCCATTTTACCCCTGACATAGCATTTTTTTAATCAATTTATAGCTCAGATTATCATTTTTTACTTAAATCGATACTTTAACGTAACATTTCTAAGAAAAAACTTTACCAACTTGAAGAGCTCGATTTTAGAAATCTAACAGTTCAAACAGCATCCATATCGGACTTGAAACAGAATAAATATGAAATTCTCAAGATTTAACTCAGAAAAACCTGCCGTCTTAGAGTCGGCTCCAACAGATTTGGAGTCGGCTCCAACAGAAATAGGTGTTGGCTCCAGAAAAGTAGGTGTTGACTCCAACACTGTAGTAGAAATGTTAACCTTTGTTGACCCAACTATTGATTTTGATGATTAATAAAGGAATTAAGTATATTTATTTGATTACTAATGGATTTGACAAGTATTTCAGGACTCAAAAATATTTGATCAATTTAAATAAATTGAGAAACGTGTTTTGAATCAATTGTAAAACATTAATTTCAAAGTTTCAGAACCTAGAGTCGACACCTAGAATTCCTGGAGCCGACCCCATGGCCATTCAAATTTTCTTCTGATTTTTGATACGGTCCGGAGCCGACACCTAGAGTTTCGGAGCCGATACCCAGAGTTTCGGAGTCAACACTTACAGTGTCTGGAGCTGACTCCGATGCGGGGATAGAACGTTAATTTTTTGAGCATCTTGGAGCCGACACCTACAGTATTCGGGAGCCAACACCTGACGATGGCGAGCCGACACCTAACTTTTTCAGAGCTGACTCCTCGACGAACTCAGAACTTTCTATTTTTGGAAAAACGACTTGGAGCCGACACCTAAAAAGTTGGAGCCGACTCCAACCTATATGGGACAAAAATTTAAATTGCCAGATCAGCTCTAACGATAATATTTCTTTTTACCTAATTTCTAACGGATATATTTTGTTTCCAGGTATATTCCAACGGCTAGTTTTCTTACCAAAACGGATTAAAAGAAATCTATAAAAAGGGAAAAACACCCGTTTGAAAAGTGACGAAAAATAAAAAAATTTCAAATCAAAAATCCAAGAAAGCCTGAGCCTGAATCTCAAGAGAAAAGCACTCAAATTCAAATACTTCCACTCCACAAAGCTCAAAGAAGAATCCAAGGCATTCAATCTTGAAAAATCGAAGGATTCTCAAAGGAGAAGAAGAAACTCTGTTTTGAAGATTTTTCAACTTTTCATCCACAACATTTGCAACGAATCAAAGCTGAGGCCTGATTCAACATCTCTAAAGAGAAGAGAAAAAGAAGAAAAGCTCAACTCCAATCTACTTCAAACAGGCTTTTCTAAACTTATTTGTTCATTCATTTGAATATCTGCTCATTTGAGGAGCTTTGTATTATTGAAAAATTCTTTTCATTCTTGTTTGTGCTGGTTCAATCTGGGGGATTGAACTAGTGGAGGTTGTATACCTCGGGTCAAGCTAGATAAGCTTGAGTTTAGGGTTTTGTGCTGGTAAGCCCGGAAAACCAGCTGGGTTCGTTGTGATCCCGGGGGAAAATAATAAGTTTTGAGTTGTGATCTTGTAAAACAACTCGGCTATAATCTAGTTGATTATAGTGTAGACCCAAGTGAATCTTGGGAGTGGACGTAGGTATTGGATACACCGAACCACTATAAAATCATTGTGTTTGCCGTGCTTCCATTATCTCTATCTCTATCTCCTTGTTTGTGCTTTATATTTGCCTTGCATTTAATTTCATTTAACTTAAAGCTAATAGTTTTCAAATGGTTTAAATTTTTAAAGAACCAAATTTACCCCCCCTCTTGGGTTGCCATCTGGGTCAACAACCTTCTATTTTCTCTGCAGGTGTCAACTCCACCTCTCTAGGTGTCAACTCTAAAGCGTGCCGAAAGTTTAAAACCATGCCAGAGTCGACTCCACTCCAAATAGTGTCGACTCTAACTACTAAAAACATCTTTTAAGGATAAAACTCAAACTAAACTTGATTTTTTTTCTTGTGATTTAAGTCCATTAAAACTTAAATCTCTGAATCTCTTAAATCAAACTTTTTAACATTCAGAAATATACTCATTTACTCCAAAATTTCTTCTCTTTACATTTATCAAAAGGCCAACACACCCATACTTCACTAAAACTCTCACTTTCATTTCAAATGAAAAATGCCATAAATTACAAGGCTTTCATGATGTTACAATATCAGTTAATAAAGCTAAGAGACTATAGATTTTGCACAACCATCAAAATATCTCATGGTTAGTCATAAACAATGTACTTGTATTTTTCTTTTATAATAAATTATATTTTTTAAATATTTTTTCCTATTTACTATTTTAATAAATGAATGACATAGCCAATATGACTTATACCCCATTAACTAATCAAACTTTATTTTTATGTTTTATATAGATTAATTTAGATTATGGTTCTCATTGAACTTTATATATATATATATATATATAACTAGTTAAACTTTATTTTTTACTTTTTATATAGATTAATGTAGATCTTAGTTCTCACTCTAAGAGAGCATGAAGTATTTTCTTATAAAATTTTAATTAGAGTGGTTGTACTTGTGGTTATCATTACTATATTGTTATTTAGTGAACTTTAGTTTTATTGTGAAGTTAATTTGTTAATGAACATTGATAGTTTACTGATGTTGATGTTCTTGATTTGTTTAAAACTAGATTATTATTCAATGGACTCTACAATTTTAGTTTCAAATGTGTTGATGGTAGATAATATTTACAAAATATATTAACATGCTTGGCAATCATATATTGCAGCAAAATTTGAAAATAGGAGCAATTATTTAAAAAAAATGTGTTACTTTCAGTAATGAAATACATGCCATCAATAAAAGTATTTCAACAGAGGATCACAATATGAATTTCATTTCGTAAAAAAGATAACAAAACATTTCTAGAGGAAATTAAGTATTGATAATAAAATTTTTCATCACTAAAGTATATATCAGTGATGAATAAATTGTCATCATTAATTTAGTATTTAGTAACAAAAACATTTTATTGCCAAGAGTAAGCTAGCTATTAGCAATGAAGAAATATTCATTAATAATAGTTTATCATTTACAATAGAAATATTTATCAATAATACTTTATTTTAAGCTATGAAATAGCATTACCACCAATAGTCATTTTTTTGTTGTGAAGAAAATTTAGTCACCAAAATATTGAACAATGAAATTGCTTTCATATAAAAAAAATCATTTTTATAGCAAAAATGACTCATGTGATTCCTAGAGTTTAGCTTTTGCAGCATAAGTGTTTCAATAAAGAAATTTATATATTTTTAGGAACAAAATATTTCATCATAAATTGTAGATATATTAATGGCATAGTATTTTCTTTTTCATCACAAAGAACATTTAGCGATGGGGCATTGGATGATGACAAAAATTTTTCACACTAAATACTTTAGATAATGAATTTTTCTTTAGCTAAATGCCTAAATAATTGTTGTCTTAATGTGCAAAATTATATTTAACTAACTATATATAAAGTGGAGGAACATGAAATGGTAATCAAAATAAAAGATCGAGCAAACCTGCGCATGAGAGAGATAGAGAGAGCTAAGAGAGGGGGGGGGGGGTGTGGAGTCTGGGTGCTAAGTTCCTCATTGAAAAGGCCCTTCTTACCGTAGGTACTACCAATTGGAATTGATTTTGGCCAAACCGGCCTTGCATGCACACATGGCCAAAATTGGCTCGATAAACTGATTCATTTGATGCATAACCGACAGCAAAGACTAGATGTGATGCAGCTAACCTTCCACTTTGGATGACCTATCTTTTCATCCTAAGAAAGGCATCAATTTATTTGGAACCTTAATCCTTATCCAGAGCACTAGCTAATCTATGCAGGATTCTTTCACCCTATATAGAGATAAATCTACTCTTTGCTTTATCCAGGGATTATACTTATTAGAGCCATCCAACAAGAAAATCCAACTCTAATAATCCTTCCTCCAAATGCCTATAAAAGCAACCTTGATCTCTGCTGGTAAGGAGCTTGAACTTTGCTTCTAAAAAAATAGAGCTCTTATCTAAAGACTCTGAATTTCTTATCATAGCTCAACTGACTTGAAAATTGCAGACCTTTTCCTGGAGGAAAACTATGAGGTCTCAAATGCTCCTTGCTTTGAGCGCGGGAAATCAAGCTCCTTAGCAGAAGGATATGCTCTTCTTGGGCCAAGGTAAGATAGATTCCTTATTTAGCATCCAAGGACCAAGCTAAGATAGGTTCCTCGGTTAGCATCCAAGGACAAGTCTGAATACCAACCACTACAAGAATATTTGACTTTACCGGTATCAATTAGTGACATCAAAATTTATGTCATTAAATAGCAACTCAATAATGATGCAACAGTAATGTAAAAAATTTTAGCGATAACTTAGCGACGCGCAAGACGGCAGATTAGCGATGCAAAGCTAATTAGCTGTGTATCGGGTACGCGGGCCCCGTTAGCAACGCCCGTGCGCCGCGGCGCGCAGGGCGCGGTGATGGATCCGGACGCGCTGGCGAAGGCGTTCGTGGAGCACTACGACCGGACGTTCGACGCGAACCGGGCGGGGCTGGGGAACCTCTACCAAGAGGTCTCGATGCTGACCTTCGAGGGGGCGAAGACGCAAGGGGCACAGGAACACGAGGTCATTTCTAACCTCTTTATTCAGTTGTTGCTGCAATGAAAACAGAGAGAGAGAGAGAGAGAGGAGGTCGCTCTCTTCCAATTCCAAACTATTCGTTGGAGGTCGCTCTCTTCTCTCCTCTCTCTCTCTCTTTTTCTCTATTACTTCCTGATGACTCTTGTTTTTGTTTTGAATGGGGAAGGTCTTTCATGGTCGGTGGATGAGAAGTCGTTAAAAGTGTTGGAAACTAAACTTGATTATTGGAAATTGCTGCATAGGAAGTTGTTATTATTTAATTACTGCATAGAAAATTGCTGTTATTTAATTGCATAGGAAATTGCTGTTATTTAATTGCATAGGAAGTTGTTATTCTGAATTAAGTATTGTGGAAGACCAAGAGTCATTTTGTAATTATAAAAGGCCATGTATCCTTTCACGTTTCAGTATGAAAATAGAAAGAAACCAGAAATTTTTTCAGAAGAAAATATCTTCTCCTCTTCCAACAAATTTGGTATCAGAGCCACAAAAGATCCATGGCCTCCATGAACTTTGTTCAATCCCAAATACCCAAACTCACCAAAGACAACTATGACAACTGGAGTATCCAAATGAAGGCTTTGCTTGGATCCCTTGATGTTTGGGATCTTGTAGAAGATGGCTACATGGAGCCGACCGAAGGTGAAGCAATGCTCACACAAGAGCAAAGAAAGCAACATAAGGAGTCAAAAAAGAAAGACAAGAAGGCTCTCTACACACTATACCAAAGTGTAGATGAAGGCACATTCGAGATTATCGCTGGAGCTGCAACATCAAAGGAGGCATGGGACTTATTGCATAAGGCACATAAAGGAGCAGAAAAGGTGAAAAAGATTCGGCTACAATCTTTGAGGTCTGAATTTGAATCTTTCAAAATGATAACTGGGGAGTCAATTTCTAATTATTTTTCAAGATTGATGTCTATAGTCAATCAATTGAAAAGAAATGGTGAAGAAATTACTAATGTTCGAATCATGGAGAAAATTTTGCGCTCTTTAGATGCAAAATTTGACTTCATTGTTGTAGCCATTGAAGAATCAAAGGAATTAGAAGAGATGACTATAGAGCAACTCATGGGCTCTTTACAAGCACATGAGCAAAAGCTGTCTAAAAGGATGGAGGAGAAACCCATCGAGCAAGTACTTCAAACAAATCTTACACTACAAGAAAAAGGTGATCTTAAAGGTCAAACAAGTTTCCATGGTCGAGGCCGTGGAAGAAGAGGAAGAGGTGGAAGATTTCATCAAGATCAACCTCAAAGAAGTCAAGGAGACATAAGAGACCACCATGCCCGAGGTCGTGGTAGAGGAAGATTTTTAATCCTAGAGGAAGAGGAAGGTATGGACAACAAGCACTACAATGTTTTATTTGCAAAAAATATGGGCACTATGCTAAAGATTGTTGGTACAAAGATAATGTTAATTATGTTGATGAGAAAATTC
The DNA here is from genome assembly GCA_900491605.1 of Calamus simplicifolius. Taxonomy (NCBI): domain Eukaryota; kingdom Viridiplantae; phylum Streptophyta; class Magnoliopsida; order Arecales; family Arecaceae; genus Calamus; species Calamus simplicifolius. The sequence goes on from UESW01002875.1 coordinate 218,954, forward strand.
ATTTTACAAAAGAACAAGAAGAAGAAGTAACTCTACTTTTGGCCTACAATAACATTTCTGGTGCTATCAAAAGAAGTACTTGGTATCTAGACACAGGTGCTAGCAATCATATGTGTGGGATAAAGGACATGTTTTTTAAGATGGATGAAAGCTTCAAAGGCTCGGTGACTTTTGGAGACTTCTCTAAAAGGCCAGTTGAAGGGAAAGGTAAAATCCTTATCAAGCTTCAAAATGGCACTCAAAATTTTATTTCAGATGTCTATTATGTTCCAGACATTAAAAATAACATTCTTAGTTTGGGCCAATTGCTTGAAAAAGGCTATGACATTCACATGAAAGAATTGGGTCTTTCTATCAGAGACAACAACAATACTCTTATTGCACATGTTCCTATGTCAAAAAATAGAATGTTTGAGCTAAGTTTGCATGTTGATGGCTCCTCTTGTATGTTAACACAAAGTCTTGATGACTCTACTCTATGGCATCTTAGATATGGACATTTAAACTTTGATGGATTAAAACTTTTGTCTAGCAAGAATATGGTGACAGGAATGCCTTGGCTGAAAATGTCTAAGGAAAAATGTGAAACTTGCATAGTTGGAAAGCAACAAAGGAGAACCTTCATTTCAGGAAGATCAAGAAGAGCAACAAAACCATTGGAATTGATACATTCAGATGTTTGTGGCCCAATCAAACCAACAACTATGGGAGGTAATGAATATTATCTTTCCTTCACTGATGATTATTCTGGAAAGACATGGGTTTATTTATTAAAAAAAAAGAGTGAAGTGTTTCAGAAATTTAAGGAATTTAAGTTGCTTGTTGAAAAACAAAGTGGTTTTCAAATTAAAGCTTTGAGATCGGATCGTGGTGGTGAGTATTTATCCAAAGAGTTTTCAAATTTTTTCAAAGCACAAGGAATTTTTCATCAGGTTACTATGCCTTATTCACCTCAGCAAAATGGGTTTCAGAAAGAAAAAATCGAACTATTTTAAATATGGTTCGATGTATGTTGAAAGATAAAAATATGCCTAAAGAATTTTGGGGAGAAGCAGTTGCTTGTGCAGTTTATTTGTTGAACAGATTTCCATCAAAAAGGCTTCACAATATGACACCTGAGCAAGCATGGAGTTCATACAAGCCTAAGGTTGATCATCTTCGCATTTTTGGAAGTGTTGCTTATGTCAAAGTGCCTGATGAGAAAAGGATCAAACTTGATGACAAAGGAGAAAAGTGTATTCTTTTAGGATATGCTGAAAATTCAAGTGGCTATAAGTTGTATAATCCTATTACAAAGAGAGTGATTTTTTCAAGAGATGTTGAATTTGATGAAAAGCAAATGTGGAGCTGGCAAGATAACAATAAAATGCAAGAAAATAATGAAGAAGAAGAGTCACAACATCAAGAAGAAATTCCATCAACTCCACAACAAAGTCCAAGACATTCATCTCCACAAGAAAGTTCCAGTGGCTCATCCTCAAATAGAGCACACAAAACTCGGAGTGTGCAAGAATTGCTTGACGTCACAAGGCGTCTTGATGCTAATGATTATACTATGTTTTGTCTTTTTGCAGGTTATGATCCAATTGAGTTTTATGAAGCAAATAAAGAAGAAAAATGGAGAAATGCCATGCATGAAGAAATTTCATCAATAGAGAAAAATGACACTTGGGAACTCACAAATCTTCCCCAAGGTCATCAAGCCATTGGAGTCAAATGGGTGTATAAAACAAAAACAAATGCAAGTGGAGAAATAGAAAAACACAAAGCCCGCTTGGTAGTAAAAGGCTACAAACAACAATATGGCATTGACTATGATGAAGTTTTCTCTCCTGTTGCTCGAATGGAAACGGTACGCCTTCTCATTTCCTTAGCAGCACAAATGAAATGGAAAATTTTTCAAATGGATGTGAAATCAGCTTTTTTGAATGGATATTTGAATGAAGAAGTCTATGTAGAACAACCTTTGGGTTTCATTCAAAAAGGACAAGAAGACAAAGTCTACAAACTCAAACGAGCTCTTTATGGATTGAAACAGGCTCCACGAGCTTGGAATACAAGGATTGACAAGTATTTTGCTGAAAATGGTTTTCAAAAATGCCTTCTTGAACATTCTCTTTATATGAAGTCTAATCATGTTGGTGATGTTCTATTTGTTTGTCTATATGTGGATGATTTGATATTCACAGGAAATAATCTTGCAATGATTGAAGTTTTCAAGACTTCAATGATCAAAGAATTTGAAATGACAGATTTTGGCTTAATGTCTTATTTTCTGGGTATTGAAGTAAATCAATCAGATGAAGGCATATTTATTTCACAAAGCAAATATGCAAAGAAATTTTGGAGAAATTCAAGATGAAGAATTGCAATTCAAGCACCACTCCAATTGAATACAATACTAAATTAAGTAAAGATGGAGAAGGAGATCTTGTCAATCCAACATATTATAAAAGTTTGGTTGGAAGCTTAAGATATCTTACAAATACAAGGCCGGATATTGCTTATAGTGTTGGAGTTATAAGTCGTTACATGGAGAAGCCAAGAATGGATCATTTAATTGTTGCAAAAAGAATCCTTCGATATATCAAAGGTACAAGATTGGGTGATAGCAATTGGGCAGGAGATATTGATGATAGAAAAAGTACGAGTGGATTTGCCTTTTATATTGGAAGTGCAGCATTTACATGGTCTTCAAAGAAACAACAAATTGTTACACTTTCATCATGTGAAGCAGAGTATGTTGCTGCAGCAAATTGTGTTTGTCATGCACTTTGGCTTCAAAGACTACTACAAGAAATGAAGATTTCACATGAAGAGCCAACCAACATTTTTGTTGATAATAAATCTGCTATACAACTTGCAAAAAATCCAGTCTTCCATGATCGAAGTAAGCATATTGATACAAGATTTCACTTCATTCGAGATTGTATCAAAAATCAAGAAGTACAACTTCTCCACATTTCAACAAAAGATCAGGTAGCTGATATCTTCACAAAAGCCCTCAAGGAAGAAGAGTTCAAGAAGTTGAGAAGCATGCTTGGAGTCATGAAGAATCAAGTTTAAAGGGGGGTGTTGGAAACTAAACTTGATTATTGAAAATTGCTGCATAGGAAGTTGTTATTATTTAATTACTGCATAGAAAATTGCTGTTATTTAATTGCATAGGAAATTGCTGTTATTTAATTGCATAGGAAGTTGTTATTCTGAATTAAGTATTGTGGAAGACCAAGAGTCATTTTGTAATTATCCATTTCACGTTTCAGTATGAAAAAAGAAAGAAACCAGAAATTTTTTCAGAAGAAAATATCTTCTCCTCTTCCAACAAAAAGATGCTTTCTCTTCGTTTGGTGAGGTCACTGAAGGTATCACACCAATATTTCCTCTCCTCTCGCTTCATTTTTTTTTTTCATTTGTTGCATTGCCTGAAACCAATCAGTATAATTGTTTTGATATTTGGTTTATTCTTAGTAGTATTACTGAAGTGCGTATTATCTAATCGTGTCCATGTTAGCATATAGGTTGCATGATCTTTGAATTGTGAAACAAAATGATTTTGGTGCATGGGAAAAGGAAGCGAAAGTATTCGTGGAATTGTGGCACAGACGCTTGTTGCACATGATGTTTTCTTTTTGGCTGATAAATTACCGCTGAAGCTAGAAATCATGTCTCTATAAGTGAATTTAATGTCTGCAAGCTCCCAAGCTCTGTTGGGTGAACCAGCAGCAGTCTTGGTATATTTTTAACCTTGGCCCAAGTTCAACACATCTATGCTCAAAACCAGATCCAAAAATCAAGTTGGTCTGCATTTGTTTCAGGTAAACCTGGCTCATGCTGTACCCCTGTCATCATGAGTGGTAAAAAAACTAACCTTCAGTGGAATTTCGAAAGGGAGAATAAGAAAGGAATAATAAATGACAAGTACATATGGTGAAGAGGCCAGGATTGTCTTGGAGGAATGGACGAAGGAAAAGGAGATGGCTGCAGTATTTCTGATAATGCTCTTATTGTCCAGGAGTTTATGCATGACCTCCAGCGTGCCACTTGTCGACACTCCCTTATGGCTGTTCAGTTAGATATGGAGAGAGCTTATGATCGGATGAGTTGGATGTTTCTTCGTTACACACTTTAGGAGTTTGGTTTTGATGATCTATTCACTGAGTGGGTTATGCTTTGTGTCCAAGGGCCCACTTTTTCTTTTATTATTAATGGTAGTCCGACGGAGTTTTTTTCCTCTGCTATTGGTCTCCGTCAGGGATGCCCTCTCTCTCCGTTCCTGTTTATTCTGTGTGCTGATGATCTTTCTCGAGCTCTTAATCAGGCGGTTGGAGCTTCTCTTTTGCAGCCTTACATGCCTGGGCCACATGGTCCTCCTCTTACTCATCTTCTCTTCGCTGATGACTGCATCTTGCTTAGCCCAGCCTCTGTCCAGAATGCAGCTGCCTATTCTGCTATTATTTTGGCTTATTGTCGGGCCTCGGGGCAACAGGTCAATCTGCAGAAGTCCATCCTCTGTTTCAGTCCTTCGACCTCTCCCCGTTGTCGTGCTGCTATCTTCCAGCTGTTAGGGATCTCGTCTGTCACTGATGACTGATCTACCTGGGTACCCCTATTTCAGGACGATGGCCTAGGCAGCAGGACTTTGGGGACCTTGACCATTGGATCGCTGCCCGACTGGATCGTTGGCAGGTTTCGGGTCTTTTTATGATGGGGCGTATCACTCTGATCCGATCTATCCTCACTTCGCTTCCTCTCTATCTATTATCCAATACTTTGATCCCCATGACTTGCCTCCGCCGGATTGAGAGACGGATACGAGACTTTCTCTGGGCATCTATGCAGGGGGGCCACGGCATCCATATTTTGGCTTGGGACATGGTTTGTTTGCCTACGTGTGAGGGTGGTCTTGGGATTCAGTCCTTGGTGCTCCGTTGTGAGGCTATTTTTGCGAGACATGCTTCAAGATTCTTGTTGGACCCCCATTGCTTCTGGAGTATTGTTATGCGTGGTCGATACGGTGGCTGGACTTCTGGATCAGCAGTAAGTATTCCTCGTGGATGTTCCTGCTTATGGTGAGCTATCTGTCAGGCAGCCCCTACTGTTATGTCTGATATCCACTGCATGATTGGGGATGGAACCTCAGTTGATGTTATTCAGGACACTTGGCTAATTGATCTTCCGTTATCACGCTGGCCTACTTTCATCAGCTCTGATGTTGAACCCCCTCTACTTGTTTCATCTTTGATATGCCAAAAAAGTGTTGGTTGGAATGCTCCTATGGTGTCTCGTCTGTTTGGGGCTGAGCTAGCTCATAGGATCTTGCCATGCCACTTGCCCGTTCAGCTGGTCCAAATGTTAGACTTTGGCGCCGATCCTGTCTTTCTTATGCCCCCATTAGGGATCTGACGGCCCGCTTTCGCTCTCAGTCTTCGAACTTTGGTGATGTCGCTTGGATTTGGCGTTTGCCAGTTCACCCTAGGATACAGCTCTTTTTGTGGAAGCTCATGTGGGATCGCCTACCTACCTGTTCTTTCCTGACTGATTATGGTCTCTCTATATTGCCTCTCTGTCCGATATATGGGATGCAGGATGAATCTGTTGATCATGTTATATTATTGTGTTCGCGTGCATCTCAGATATGGCAAAGGATTCATTTTACCCCATGGTTGGTGGAGGAGGGCCCTATCCGGATTTCGTTCCTGCAGGCTCTCCGTTTGTCCACGCGGTGTGGCCCCTGCTTCCAGGGTATTTTATCTGCCTATTTGGCTTATCATATTTGGCTGACTCGGAACCAGATTGTCTTCAATGAGGAGACAATCTCACCCCAGGGGATCATCCGCCGTGCTCTCTTTCATGCCAAGGAGTACACTCGCTGTCATTCTAGAGTTCATAATGATGGGCCTGGCCACTGGGACTCCCCTGCTGCTTTGGCAACGCACCGTTCTACGGTTTTCGTCTCTTGGGAGCCCTCACACCCGGGTTACATCAAAGTGAACTTTGACGGCTCTGTCTCCGATCGTACTACTAGATCTGGGTTTGTCATTCGGGAGTCTGAGGGTCAGTTACTTGCGGCTGGGGGTCACAGATCTATTGATATTTCGGTCCCTATGATAGAACTTCAGGCTGCATGGGCTGGCATCACTCATGCTGTCAGACATTTGGGCTATTGCCGGTTGATTATTGAGGGAGACTCCCTAATGATTATCCGGTGGCTTAGGCGGAATGAGGATTCTTATTCTCTTTTGAATCCTCTGATCAGGGATATCATTGTCTCTCTTCAGGCTATATGTGCCTTTGAGATTCATCATATTTATTGTGAAGCCAATGCTGCGGCCGATTGGGTCGCTTTCATCATTGCCCACCATCCCGGCCAGTGGGTTTGGTCGTCTGATGTCCTTGCCCTATTATTTTACAGTAAATTTTGTACTCTGATCTTTCGGGTTTGACTCGCGCCAGAGTGGTATGATCGTCCACCTATAACAAAAAAAAAAAAAGAAAAAGGAGATGGGCACAAAGTTCAACATCTTCTTTCTTTTATAGTCATGATCAAGGAAGTTATATCAATTTGGTCTCAATTTTGAAAATCTGTTTCATTTTGTACCTCTTATTATCTCTTATTATCATGCTTTTAGGCACTGAAATTTCTATATCATTGTAATTCGTTTTGAATGCTAGGCCAATTTAGTTGAAATAATCTGGATGGATATTTTTGTTGGAACAAGATGAAAAGTTGATGGGATAGAAGCAAAAGATATTTTCTTATTTCATAGACTTTTCTTTCTGCCATACAACTTTGCCATATACCTCCTTATATAGACATGAAGGATGGCAATTTTAATGTCTTTGGATTACCAAAGTGACTCCTAGAAATACATGTATTTTTTATATTACCAAAATGATTCTTTGGATTCCTAAAAGTCATGTAATTAATTGCAAATTACTTCCTGACAATTATTTAGGGGGAAACTGGTAGCACAAATCCAAAGAGTGCATGTGAGCCCAAAGATCAGATGCATGTGGATGTCAAAACTAAATCTACAAGTGGCTTTCAGTTGAATGAAATGAATTGTTATGGGGATGAACAGACGCCTAAGGTATCTTCCATTTCGTAGTTGTGCAAATATTGTTGTAATTGGAGCTTTGATTGCCGTCCTTCTGTAATTTATGTTACTCATACTCCTTTCTTTAGGTAAGAAAGCCTTGCACAATAACAAAACAGCGAGAGAGGTGGACTGAAGAAGAACACAAGAAGTTCCTGGAAGCTCTACAACTGCATGGACGTGCCTGGCGTCGAATTGAAGGTAAGTAGTGATTTTAATTTTCTTTTAAATGAAATGTTTCTTGCACTTCTTCTCTTTTATATTCTTCCTAACTTATAACCTACTTGCAGAACACATAGGCACCAAGACTGCAGCTCAGATTCGAAGCCATGCTCAGAAGTTCTTCTTTAAGGTCTTTTGCCCTTCTTGCACTAACTATTTCTTTATCATTCTATGTCTATCGGTGCAGGGATGGAGAATCGGTTTAAGGGTGTGGGAGGAAATCATGTGGTTATGACGGAATGGATGTGGTGTCCTTTTTAGCTTTTTATTTATGGTTTCCAACTAATAAAAGTATTTGGTGAACAAGTCATCTATTAGTGCTGTGAATCCTTTAAAGGTAGCACATCATGTGATTTCAAGGGTAACACATCATGTGATTTCAAGGCTACATTCTTTCTGAATGACATCTGGATTTTTTTTTTATTTGAATTGTGCGTGTTGGTTTTAAGTTAATTCTTCACTTTTGATGGTGCTATGAAGTAAATGTTCTTGAATTTATTTGTATATGTTGGTTCTATGGTATATTGAATGTCCATGGGTTACTCGCAAGGTACTTTATCATATTAGAATCTGTCATTTAAACTTTAGTATAACAAAATCCCAATTGTGTTAAATCAGTAGCTGTCGAGTAGTGTTTAGATTCTCCTAGAATTCTACAGTTGAAAATTATCTTTATTATGTGGTTTTAGCAAGTTTTTGATTATTACATTTCTTTGCCAGTTATTATGAACCCAAAGGATGCACAACCAAACGATTGTAGAGTTTATAGTTTGGGCGCCAAAGCTTTTGCATTCTTTCCCAACGTAGTTCCTCTTCTTTTAGTCTGGGTAGCATCGACGATTACGAGCAGATTAAGCATTCTATAATGGAACGTGTGAAATCAAAGATAATGATGGAGATTGCTGACATCTGATGGGAGAGAGGAACGTGTTTGCTATGAGGAGTCATTAGACGAGATGCGGCAATTTGTCATAAGTATGTTGCGATGCAATTTTTTGCTCCACCTCTAGCTCGATAACCCTCCTTCCAGTTGATTGATGTTTATATTTTGACTTTATATTGTATTTATGATGTATTAACCTCTTTTTGTATTTGTATAGTACTGGTTTCTATTATTAATATATTAATTTTTTATATTTTATTGCTATTTTGAATGAAATATTATGTTTATGAATGTGTCTCTTATTGAAATTGAATATTATTTAAGTAGGTTAATTAAAATTAATAAAATAAATTATATATATATATATATATTTTAAAAATTAGAGATTAGTGACACCATTACTAGCGTAGTAATTAGCGATGCCATTATTCATAGCTAATTAGCGATGCCATTATGGCGTAGCTAATTAGTGACTACTAGCGATGTCATTATAGCATAGCTAATTACTAACGTAGCTAATTAGCGACGCCATTCACTAATTAGTCGCTAATTAATGATAAAAATTTTCAGCATCATCAACTGCGACAATCATTTTAACGATAAAATTTTTGGCACCGTTAATTGAATTAGTGTTAAATTTTTAGGATTTAGCGATGCCAAAGTAGCGTCACTAATTTGAAAAATTCTTATGGTGAACAATTGGTATCATCTATGGGATTTAAAGCAAAGGCACATAACAATGCCGTTGAAATGATTAGTGCATGTGATGGCCAAGTAAGTCGGAGTCATGCTTTGGTCAGCTCCCAAGTTTCCAATGACTCAATTTAAACGTTGCATAGGAACCAAACTTTTAAATAGATTAACGTTGCATAATTTTTTAATTAAGAAAATGAAACCAAGGTTTTCAATAGCAATATTATTTCAATATAATGAACTTCTAAACAAAGCTACCAAAACTATATTAATCATTACCCTAACAACAATTATTTGATCCATCCTTTATGATTTCGAAGGTCTTAACAAGAAGGCGAAATATTTTGCTTTTCGAGGAGAAAAAATAATTTTATGCAGCGAAGTTTTGTAAATACCAAATGATATGGGGTAAAATTGTCTCCATATCAATTGGCAGACGTGGCAGATGGCGAAACCCACTTTAGTGCTCTGGTTCGCCAACCGTTATGCTCAGAAGAAGTCCACTCTCTATTGCAGAAATGGACAACTGCAGGCTTCGTACCTCGATAAGATCAAGCCATCTCCGTACCTCAGCGGACCGAGCCACCTCCGAATTACCTCGTCAGGATCGTGCCATCTCCGAACCTCAGCAGGGCCGAGCCATCTCCGAATATCGGTAAGACTAAACTTTAGCTCCTCAGAATAAACATCGTTCATGCCCAAATCACACCAGACATCCTAAAAAAATTGGTACTTATCACACAGATCTCGGAATGGGCCTCTCTAAACGAAAACATGGGCAGATACAGTACCCCTTCCATGATCAACGGGATCATATACCCCTTGATAAGGCATGTAGCTATCATCCTTATCAACTACTGATTCCCATAACTACGCCCAAGAAATCATGTAACAACTTACCATCTAAGCGACGCATAAATACCATATCCCAAGACCCTTAAGATAAGCTTTGAAAACACAACTCAAACTCTCTCACCCACACCATCGCTTTCCATAGACCTTTTATGAGGCATCCTTCTCTAACAACCTTCTCCACCTTAAATGTGGCTAAGGATTTCTACTGATTTAGGCATCGAAGGGTCTTTCGCGGGGGCCACCTACCTTTATTCATGTGTGAGGACTATTTTACAAGTTTGTCAGAATGAAAAAGTGCTACCCGGATTTCAACGTGGGCCATCTCCAAGCCAAAAAATATAAATCTACATCAACACGAAATAATGATCATTTTATCATGATACGGCTATTATAATAGAATAACCAATGAGTCGCTTTCCATAGACCTTTTATGAGGCATCCTTCTCTAACAACCTTCTCCACCTTATATGTGGCTAAGAATTTCTACTGATTTAGGCATCGAAGGGTCTTTCATAGGGGCCGCCTACCTTTATTCATATGTGAGGACTATTTTATAGGTTTATCAGGATGGAACTACCCGGCAAGCCGAAAAACATAAATCTACATCAACTCCAAATATTGATCATTTTATCACGATACGGCTATTATAATAGAATAACCAATGAGTAGTGACCATTACTAATGTTACGAAGCGGCCATTGGATGCTGCACAAAGAATGACAAAAGCTAAAAGCCAAAGCATCAAGCAATACAATCAAACGCACACAGCTAATAGCGATGGCTACCATCGGCCAGCTTTCGTACCCATAATTGATGGTGGGAGGCAAATCAAAGAAATTACCGACATGGCGCAATAATTCATACCTTGGTGTGGGGTCTTGATCCAGCTACCCGGCGGTTCAAGATAACTCCAGAGGACGTGGTTCACGGATACGTGAAGGGAAAAGGGAGAACGTGAGGCATTGTCTTGGAAAGAAAGCAAGCCGTGGGTGACGTGGATACAAACGCTTGAAGCCCAGGAGACTCACGTAAGCCGTGGGATTTGGGCGTCGCTTGAAGCCCAGGAGACTCATGTAAGCCGTGAGCAAGCCCATGAGACTCACGTAAGCCGTGGGATTTTTGGGAGGGAGTGAAGGCTGGGATGAAAAACGATCCAGCAAGAAATAAGAAAAAATTTATTTATTAAAATAAATCTTTAGGAATAGAAGGGACTATGAAGTTTTGAACCAAGACTAAAAGGATTCAAGAGCCAAAGTTTTACTGCTACATAAATCTTAAATCTTAAATTAAAAGATTACACACCTAATTATTGACAACGGGTAAAAGCCCAGGTTTCTTCTCCAGCGAGGTTGCTCCCACTACTGTTCATCAAGGACTAAACCCCCAACAAGTGGTATCAGAGCCTGGTTCAGAAATCAGAAACAAGAAGTAGTTGTTTGGAGATCTTATAGCCTGGTTCAGAACGAGCCTGGTTAATTCAAAAATAACAAGAAGTTGTTTGGAGATCTTAAAGGACTGAATTTGGAGATCTTCAAAGGGTTGAAATAATTTCAACAAGGTCCATTAAGGTACTTCTTAATTTTTTAAAATTTATTTTTGTGTTATTTTTTTTGGTTGAGATCGAGCCATGGATAGTAGCATAAAAATAGATTTTGAAAAGTTTGATAGGAAGGGAAGTTTCTCCATGTGGAAAGTCCGGGTAGAGGATCTTCTTGTGCAACTGAGTTTAGATCTGGCTTTGAAGGAAAGACCAGATGGGATGACATATAAGCAGTGGATGTTGTTGGAGAAAAAGGCATGCTCAATGATCAAGGGATGTCTGGCGGATTCAGTCCTTTATTCAGTGCTGGAGGAGAAGACCCCGAAGGGAGTTTGGTCGAAGTTGCAAGCCCTCTACATGGGGAAGAATATGTGCAATAAGTTGATATTGAAGAAGCACATCTACAGCCTTCGGATGTCAGAAGGTGGAGATATGCTGGGCTACATCCAGGTGTTCGATCAGGTGAGCAATGAATTGCTGAATGTCGAGGTCAAGATGGAGGAGGAAGATAAGGCACATTTGCTATTGTGTTTGCTGCCCATATCACATGACTCATTGGTCACGATGCTGCTCTACGGGAAGGAGACATTATTCTATGAAGATATTATCTCGGTACTTCGGACGAATGAGTAGAGGGAGAGGATGACCAAGGAAGCTGTTCCCCAGGAGGGTCTATCAGTTGGGGAAAGGTCAGGCAGAGGCAGGGACAAGAGCAGGCCTAGGGGATGATTACAGTCCAGGAAGGCTAAGTGCTACAAGTGTGGTGAGGTAGGACATTTTAAAAGGGACTGTCCTAAGTTGAAAAAGGGATAAAAGGGAGGATCTGACTCTGTGAGTATAGTTGCAGGCCAGAAGGTGGAGGATGATCTCTTGATGGTATCAGATGGTCACAGTCATAGCACAGAGATGTGGACCTTGGATTCAGCCTGTTCTCATCATTATATTCCTAACCGATCATGGTTTAGTACTTACACATAGGTTGATGAGGGGTGTGTGGCTCTTGGAGATGATCACCCTTGCAAGGTGGCAGGGATTGGCACAGTAAGGGTGAGGATGTTTGATGGTATGGTGTGCACTCTTACTAGCATGAAGCATGTCCCAGAACTCAAGAAGAATCTGGTGTCACTGGGGTACCTGGAGCAGACTGGATTCAGCTTCAGCAGTCATGTCAGGAGTGGAGTTTTGAACATCTCCAATGAAGCTATGATGATGATGAGAGGGAGAAGGCTAGAGAACAACCTATACAGATTGAAGGACTCTGTGGTGATAGAAAAATCTAAGGCAGCAGCTGTGGAACAGGATCCTCGGGATGTGTACAGGATGTGGCATTACCGCCTAGGCCACATGGGATACAAGGGGATGAAAGAACTGAGCAAGAGAGGACTACTTCCAGATTTGAGTGGTGGAGTCATGAAGATCTGTGAGCCATGTCAGATGAGGAAGCAGAGGAGTGTGCAGTTTTTGGTCAGCACAGCTAGGAGTGCAGAACCCCTGGAGTTAGTACACATGGATGTCTGGGGACCAGCCCCGGTTTCTGTGAGGAATGGGAAATCAGAGGTTTTCACCAAGTTCAGAATCTGGATCTACATCATGAGGAGAAATCAGAGGTTTTCACCAGTTTTTGGTCTTTACCTTGATAGATGATTTCTCAGGAAAGCAGTGGATCTACATCATGAAGGAGAAATTAGAGATTTTCACCAAGTTCAGAATCTGGAAGGCTGAGGTGGAGAAGCAGCAGGGTAGGAATGTGAAGTGTCTGAGGTCAGACAGTGGCGGTGAATACACCAGCAGGGAGTTCCAGAGATTCATGAGGAGTGGGGCATCAAAAGTCACTTCTCGGTGATGGAAACTTCTCAACAGGAAGGGGTGGCTGAGAGAATGAATAGAACACTGTTGGAAAGAGCAAGGTGCTTGAGGCTACAGGTAGAGCTTCCAAAGATGTTCTGAGTTGACGTAGTAGGTGTAGCCAGCTACTTGGTCAATCAGTCACCGTACACCAGGTTAGATGAAGGCATTCCAGAGGATATGGTCTGGATGGAAGGCAAACCTGAACCATCTGAGGGTGTTTGGATGCATGACATATGTGCATGTTGGTGCAGGGAGCGGAGTAAGTTGGATGCCAAGTCTAAGAAGATGATATCCCTGAGCTACCCGCTTGGAATCAAGGGGTATCGGTTGTGGGACCCCTTGGAGAAGAAGGTTATCATCAGCAGGGATGTGACATTCGATGAGAGCTTGATCCTTCGGAGCAGAGATGGTACATATACATAACAGGACTACATGAGGTGGAATACGGTAACACTAGTCAGATGACCTCCTACACAGTCGTACCATTTGCTAGTGGATCAGGAGGATTTGAAATTCAGGTGGAGAGGACTAGTAGAGGGGTCAGAAGCCAAGAAGTTCAGCAGGATGCAGTTGAGCAGAGGACTCAGGAGGATGCAGCTGGGCAGGGGATTGATACTGGGATCGCACTGCACAAGCCCAGGAGAAACGTGCGACCACCAATTCGATACGACTTTGAGAATTCGGTATCATATGCCTTGATGACATCGAATGAAGACCTTTACACCTATGAGGAGGCTGTGGAGAACCAAGATAGCCAGGACAGAGATAGGTGGGTCCAGGCTATGGCAGGAGATGCAGGCTATGGCAAAGGAGATGCAGTCTCTCTACAGGACTAGCACTGTTGGAAATTGTGGTCTAAAAGATAAAATTTTTCTATGATGATTGACATCAGATGATATAAATAAATGATTTGATATTTGCATCCTATATACTTGTTGTATGTAATTCTCCTGAAAGGTCTACGAATGTTAGAAATAATGATCTTGAGTGCTCGAGATGCTTCACACATGAGTACAGAAGACACGAGATCATTTTATTACATTCGAAATACAATTGTCACAATTTTAATAAAGTTAGGCACTTTATTATGAGAAATTGAAGTATACGTAATTTCCATTGGGGAAATAGTTTATCTTGACTATTTGAGAGGGATTCTCGAATTAGTATACTAGTACACCTATTGCGTATTGACGGACTTACATGAGAATAAATTTTGAAAATGTACTATCATGAAATTTAACTCATAGCTATAAGAGTACGATTGTTCTTAAGCTGAGCAAGTCACTGAACTCAGACTTATAGCGTATATGCTTTGATTCACCAAATGAGCAAAATCCATAAATGATTGATACTCGGTGGGTTGGGCATATGCCACTAGGGTCTAAGAACATACTCACAATATAGTCATTCATGTACTTTCCATAAGAAAGTAATAACACTCCCTTGAGATGTTCAAATTAATCTATCTTAAAACTATGCATAGTGATCTTATAGATCGAGTGTAGACATGATCAATTAACGGGTTGATTCATGACACTCAATGGATGGATATGAGGGAACCTAGAGCTCAAGGTGTTAGATGGATATTAGATAAGTGATAGTACATAAATTACTTGATGCCAATATTCGAGTGTCGCATGAAGGAACCATTTGCGTATCGATCTCATAGGTCAGGGATGGGATTGTCTTATGTGACAATTTATTTTATCTCGACGTAAATGTCGCGCATATCCTGGAGTGTAGTTGTGATTTTTTGGTGGAAATAAATCACGACTAAGAATATTATCCCGAGTCATAGGGACTGGCGGTGTAAAGACAATATTCTTAGGAGCTAGGTTATGTGTGTCCCGCAAAGTCCAAGGTGTAGACCATAAAAGGAAACTCGCTCCTAAATTTTAAGAATTCATTTTAAATTTTAGGTGATGCGATGAGCAAGTAATGCCGCCTAATATTATGTTTATTTTTTTGAAAAATTTGAAGAAAAGTTTCTTAATGAAACTAAACTCTGTAACATGGATCCGTGACCAAAGTGGAGGCCATGGGTGGTTTGAGGACTTTGGGTTTAGGCTCTATGGGCCTTGGTCCCAATGAGCCTTTAGACCAGCGGGCCTATTGCAAGTTGGGCATGATGTTCTCAGATCAAGCGCAACGTATTTTTTCATGAAGCGGTGTCTTCTTCGCGCATCTTTGGATAATGATGAGAAGTGTCTCTCCCGTAGGGAAACAACGCTTTCTTCGATTAGAGTATCGCTTCCCATTTATAAATAGTGAGCACCATGATCAGAGAAAGTAGAGAGAAAAATCTTTTTTTCATTTTTCATCCACCCGTCTTTATCTGTTTCTTAAGAACAGTAAGACAGAGAGATCCATAAGAGAAAACACAAAAGAATTCGGCTGATTTTTATTCACCAAAAAAAAATCCTTGCTTATTTCCTTGGCCATACCCCTTGCTCATTCAGGGAGTTGAGGAATAAAGATTATCGAGTTTATTCCTAAGAAGAAAACAGCGATCTCAGAGAGCTTCTCCACTCCTTTGAGGAGTCTCCGGTGTAGAAGCCTTCACGCAAAGGAGTCTTCACGCACGGACGTTTTCTTATTCACGAGGAAATCCAGCAGAAATCTTTAGTAAAAAGGTACGTAATCATTTTCTCTAATCAAATAATGATTGCCATGATTGTTCAGATTATTGGTATCGCTTCTGCATCAATCGGATTTAATATTTTAATCCACGCTTATCTTTTTTACGATAAGAGTTTTGATCAGATTATTCTGATCATGAGGATCTCACTGGAGATCAGTACCTCTAACTCGTTTTATCCAAAGTTAAAGATAACCATAGCAAAAATTTAAAATTCTTAACTTATCCGATCATGAGCAATCTCATCTATCCATCCAACAAAAAAACTGGTATCAGAGCGTTGGTTTCGATAATAAGTAATCTATATGGATGCCTCCTCTCTTCGGAGAAGATGAAAATATTAAATAAGCCGTAGATCTTCCATCCATTTTTTTCTCCCTACTTCCTGGAACGTCTCGACGAAGAGGGACGTTTTGACTCCTAGCATCCGGGAGCGAGTTCCTCCCTTCTTCCTGTAACGGAAGCGAGTTCCTCCCTTCTTCTTGTAACGGAAGGAACACGGCTCCCTTCTTATGTGGATTCCAACCAGTAACTTCCCGGAACGTCCGGACTCGATGTTCTTATGTGGATTCCAACCAGTTACTTCCTAGAACGTCCGGACTCGATGAAGAGGGACGTTTGGACTCCTAGCGTCTGGGAGCGAGTTCCTCCCTTCTTCCTGTAACGGAAGGAACACCTCCCTTCTTCCGTGGATTCCACCCAGTTCCGTCCAGAAGACTTTTGGCTGGAACGGAAGGAATACACGCGACTTCTTGCTGGAACGGAAGGAACACCTCCCTTCTTCCGTGGATTCCACCCAGTTCCGTCTAGAAGACTTTTGGCTGGAACGGAAGGAATACACGCGACTTCTTGCTGGAACGGAAGGAATACACGCGTCAGTTTGGAAGACGTCTTGTTGGAACAGAAGGAATACACTCTTGCTGGAACGGAAGGAATACACGTGTCAGTCTGGAAGACGTCTTGTTGGAACAGAAGGAATACACACGTCCGTGGACTCCATACGGTTTCGTCCAGAATACTTCTTGGGGATTGGACGATGGAGAAGACGATTGGCCTCCTTCTTCCATTTGGACCATTTAATGCCAAAAGCAACTCGGACGTTGGCTCCCTTCTTCCATTCGGATGACATCTTGTTCAGCCCGTCTGGTGCCAGGAACGAACAAAAAGAAAGAAGGACTTCTGTTCGGATGACTAACAAAAGAAAGGACTTCCGTTCGGATGACTTCTTGTTCAGCAGTCTGGTGCCACGAACCAACAGAAAGAAGGATGCCTCCCTTCTTCCATCCGGACTCCACGTGAGAAGAAGGGATTCCACAGCATGAGACCTCAAGACGCCAAGAAGGTTAAGGTTCTGGTCTGAATGGATTTATTAAAAGGTAACGGAAAGATTAAAGGATGAGAGAGAAAGAGCTATTTAGTTGGAAGAGATGTTTAAATGAGGCATTTAAGAATCGAGCTCGTGGTAGTTGAAGGTCAACATGACGCTCTTATCCTACCATGCATTGTGTTTATGGGGGCTCGGGGCATCTTGTTAATTGAAAGGGACGGCCAAGATGATTGTGGTCTGATTAATATTTTATTATGATTCTGGAATGCCTTCGTGTTTGGGCTAGTACAGCAATTTATTATTTATTATTTATTTTATTGCTTATGTGTATTTCATGCATGTTTTATTGCCATAGTATCACTCATTAGAATATTACGAGTTAAATGTAATTAAATGATTAAAGGACCCTAAATTGGCATGATTGAATAGGTTAAAAACCAAATCACCTATGACAATTATGGGCATTAATCAGAAAAATGATTACATAATTGGTTAAGTGATTAAAGGTATGTCTAAGGCCATTTGGACATAAGGTAAATCACAAACTATACAAAAACTTAATTAACAAATTATCAAGTGTGTGAGGGTAACATGTAACCCGCGGCTTCCCTAAAAGGTTGATTCTCGCTATGAAGCATGTGCTTACTTGTGTCACACGCTTGACCCCCATTAGGGATGAAGTACATACATAAGCTATAGTGGGAGAATTTTTAATAAATATTTAATTCTTTGTTGCATATGATATACTTACTCGTGTCACATGCGTGACCCCCATTAGGGATGGGGTATGCCATTAGTTTGCATATTTCTAAGAATTAAATGAATAATCTAGGGTATCATATTTGAACACTTACTCGTGTCACATGCGTGACCCCCATTAGGGATGGAGTTTTCAAACATGTTAATCCCAGAAGATTAAACCTTGGTTAACACTTGACCTATAATGATAAGAGCAAAAAAAAAACCAAAGGAGTGATCATAACCAAGTAAGGTTGTTGGATCAGCACTTGGGGACTATGACCAGGTGGGACTTGGGTTGACTCATTTTTATGGAGGTCAATACACTATTACATTGAGACTTTGTAGAATTTAAGTTTTTGCTACTTAGTAATCTTAATGTTAAAAAATATTTATGGAGCATATATAACTGATGCATGTATGCCATTATTTATATTTTAGATGTCGTCATCATTTTCTCCACTTGCTTCTATACTTAATGATAATAAGTTAACCGGACCAAACTGTTTGAATTGGAAGAGAAATTTGGACATAGTACTCACTTCTGCTGGGTATAAGTATGTCCTAACAGATATCTGTCCTCAGTTGGGTCAAAACCCAATGGATAATGAAAAGCTTGAATTTAAAAAATGGAACAAGGCTGATGAGATGGCCAAATGCTATATCTTGGCTTCCTTAAGCCCAGTGCTACAACAGCAACATCAAAACATGGAGATGGTTTATGATATGATTTTTAGTCTCCAAGAGATGTTCGCTCATTCGAGCAGGGCTGCACGGCAGAGTGCTATCAGGAAGTTGATCAATACTCGTATGGCTGAAGGTACCCCGGTCCGAGAGCATATGCTTAAAGTGATGGGCTACCTATATGAGGCCATCAATTTGGGTGCTGAGATCGACCAAGAGACTCAGATAGATATAGTGCTGGAAACCCTCTCAAGTTCATTTGATCAATTCAAGCTTAACTATTCAATGAACAAACTTGGCATGACCCTCCCAGAGCTCATGAAAGAGCTGCAATCAGCTGAGCAGATTCTAGGGAAGGAAAAGGCAGTTCACTTTACTAAGGCTTCTTCTTCTAAGCCCAAAAGGCCCAAAGGAAAGAAGAAGCAACATCCTAAGGTAGCGGGTGGCAAGATCAAAAAGACAAAGACCGCTAAAGGAGCAGTAAAAGGGAGATGTTTTCACTGCAACCAGAAAGGGCACTGGAAGACAAACTGCCCAAAACTAATTGCCAAGAAGAATGCAGCAGGTAATATTTTTGTTATTGAAACATGTTTAGTGGTGGATTCTACTGTATCCTGGATTGTAGACTCAGGAGCCACTAATCACATATGCAATTCATTGCAGGGGTTCCAGGTAACCAGGAAACTCAATAGAGGAGAGATATTGCTGAGACTGGGGACATGAGTAAAAGTTAGTTTATCTTTTGGATGTAACAAAAAACTTGTATTGGATGATTGCTTATATGTACCAGACATTAAAAGAAATTTAATTTCAGTAGCATGTTTGATTTCCTATGGTTACAATGTTTCTTTCCATTCTGATGTTTCCATTAGTAGAAATGGTAAAGAAATTTGTAGAGGATCAAGATTAGGAAATTTATATTATGTACATCCAATAACTCCCACATCCAATGACACTGAAATAGTGCATACTATCTCAAATAAGAGAAAAGCTGAAACAATGAAGAAACACTTTGGCATTTAAGACTAGGTCACATAAACCTTAATAGGATTAAAAGGCTTATCCAGGATGGATCCTTGGGTCCATTGGATATGGATAAAATGCCTCAGTGCAAATCCTGTTTGGAAGGAAAAATGACTAGAAGGTCTTTTAAGACCAAAGGCCTTAGGGCCTCTATTTACTGGACTTGGTGCACACTGATGTATGCGGACCAATGACGGTACAAGCCCAAGGAGGTTTTGAGTATTTCATTACTTTTACTGATGATTACTCAAGATATGGATATTTATCTGATGCGACATAAGTCTGAAGCTTTTACAAAGTTTAAGCAGTTCAAGGCTGAAGTTGAGAATCAGTTGGGAAAACGAATCAAAGCTGTTAGATCAGATCGTGGAGGTGAATACCTTCTTGAAGAATATAAACAGTTCCTCATTGACAATGGCATTGTTTCTCAACTTACTGCTCCTAGAACACCACAAAAGAATGGGGTAGCAGAAAGGAGAAATAGAACTCTACTTGAGATGGTAAGATGCATTATGTGTCATGCAAGTTTACCAGAATCCTTTTGGGGATATGCTCTAGAAACGGCAGCATATATTTTGAATTTAGTCCCATCTAAGTCAGTACCCAAGACTCCCTATGAGATGTGGACTGGACGTAAGTCCAATCCAAGGTACCTCAAAGTATGGGGATGTCCTGCTTATGTATTGACTGAAAAGACATCTAAATTCGGACCAAGATCTATACTTTGCTACTGGGTTGGTTTCCCAAAAGGAACTGTAGGCGGCTACTTCTATAATCCTGAGAGTCGAAATGTGTTCGTTAGCACGAATGCTAGATTATTGGAAGATGATTGTATTAGTACCGCTGATCCTAAAAAGGTGGTTCTACAAGAACATACACCTGAGGGATCATCTTTCAATTCAAGACATAATGATAAGGATGAAACACCTATTGCAGAACCAGTATTAGATGCGACACCCATGGTTCGTCGCAGTGGGAGGATTTTGAGACCACCTAATAGGTTTATGTTCTTTGGAGAATCCTATGTGGCGATCTCCAATGAACAAGAATCGAATCCCACTAGTTACGATGAAGCTATCACGGATGTAGATGCAGACCAATGGCACAAGGCTATGAAATCAGAAATGGAATCTATGTACTCGAATGAAGTTTGGGATATTGTAGATGCACCGGCTGGGATCAAACCCATTGGGTGCAAGTGGATCTACAAGAGAAAGAGAGGACCGGATGGGAAGGTTGAAACCTTCAAA
Organism: Calamus simplicifolius; assembly: GCA_900491605.1. Classification (NCBI taxonomy): domain Eukaryota; kingdom Viridiplantae; phylum Streptophyta; class Magnoliopsida; order Arecales; family Arecaceae; genus Calamus; species Calamus simplicifolius. Next base: position 239,755 of record UESW01002875.1, read on the forward strand.
GCACGGTTGTGGCAAAGGGCTATACCCAGAAGGAGGGTATAGATTATGAGGAAACTTTTTACCTATTGCCATGCTAAAGTCGATTCGGATTCTCTTGGCCATAGCAGCTCATTTTGACTATGAGATTTGGCAGATGGACGTCAAGACCGCTTTCCTCAATGGATATCTTGACGAGACTATCTATATGGTCCAACCAGAGGGGTTCATATCTCGAGGCCAAGAGAACATGGTTTGCAAGCTTAAAAGGTCCATTTATGGACTTAAACAAGCATCCAGATAATGGAACATTAGATTCGATCAGGCGATTAAATCCTATGGTTTTAATCAGAACCCTGATGAGCCATGTGTCTACAAGAGATTAGATGGTAAAGCTGTAGTGTTTCTGATATTATATGTAGATGATTTGTTGCTTATTGGCAATGATGTCGCAGCATTGTCCTCAGTCAAGATTTGGCTATCACATCAGTTCAGTATGAAAGATCTCGGAGATGCTAGCTATGTTCTTGGGATCAAACTTTTACGAGATCGAAAGACAAGAACATTGGGTTTATCTCAGGCGGCTTATATAGATAAGATTCTGCATAGGTTCTCAATGCACGACTCCAAAAAGGGTATGTTACCCTTCAGGCATGGTGTTCCTCTATCAAAGGACCAATGTCCCAAGACTGATGAGGAAAAACGTACAATGAGTAAGGTACCATATGCTTCGGCTGTTGGTAGCCTTATGTACGCCATGTTATGCACGAGACCTGATATCTGTTACGCCGTAGGTATGGTCAGCCGTTACCAGTCGAACCCAGGGATACAACACTGGATAGCTGTCAAGCATATCTTCAAGTATCTTCGGAGAACGAAAGATTATATGCTTGTATATCATAGTGATGAGCTTATCCCAATGGGATATACTGATTCTGATTTTCAGGCAGATAAAGATTCTAGAAGATCTACATCCGGTTTTCTATTTACATTAGGTGGTGCTGCTATCAGTTGGAGGAGTGTGAAACAATCTTGTATCGCAGACTCCACCATGGAAGCTGAGTATGTGGCAGCATCTGAGGCAGCAAAAGAAGCAGTTTGGCTAAGAAAGTTTCTTATGGAATTGGAGATTGTACCTTCAATTGAGAGACCTTTAACACTGTATTGTGACAATACGGCTGCGATTGCTCAAGTGAAGGAACCTCGTTATCACACTAAAGGCAAGCACATTGAGCGCAAGTTTCACTTGATCCGAGAGTTTGTGCAGCGGAAAGAAGTGGAAGTGCTCAAGATCGCCTCATTGGAAAACTTAGCTGATCCCTTTACCAAGACCCTCAAGGGAAATATTTTTACAAGTCATGTTGAGGGGATGGGAGTTAGGTTATGGTAGTATGTATTTAGCCCAAGTGGGAGTATGTTGAAATTGTGGTCTAAAAGACATAATTTTTCTATGATGATTGACATCAGATGATATATAATAAATGATTTGATATTTGCATCCTATATACTTGTTGTATGTAATTCTCCTGAAAGGTCTACGAATGTTAGAAATAATGATTTGAGTGCTCGAGATGCTTCACACATGAGTACAGAAGACACGAGATCATTTTATTACATTCGAAATACAATTGTCATAATTTTAATAAAGTTAGGCGCTTTATTATGAGAAATTGAAGTATACGTAATTTCCAATTGGGGAAATAGTTTTTTTGACTATTTGAGAGGGATTCTCGAATTAGTATACTAGTACGCATATTGCGTATTGACGGACTTACATGAGAATAAATTTTGGAAATGTACTATCATGAAATTTAACTCATAGCTATAGAGTACGATTGTTCTTAAGCTTGAGCAAGTCACTGAACTCAGACTTATAGCGTATATGCTTTGATTCACCAAATGAGCAAAATCCATAAATGATTGATACTCGGTGGGTTGGGCATATGCCACTAGGGTCTAAGAACATACTCGCAATATAGTCATTCATGTACTTTCCATGAGAAAGTAATAACACTCCCTTGAGAGGTTCAAATTAATCTATCTTAAAACTATGCATGGTGATCTTTATAGATCGAGTGTAGACATGATCAATCGACGGGTTGATTCATGACACTCAGTGGATGGATATGAGGGAACCTAGAGCTCAAGGTGTTAGATGGATATTGGACAAGTGATAGTACACAAATTACTTGATGCCAATATTCGAGTGTCGCATGAAGGAACCATTTGCGTATCGATCTCATAGGTCAGGGATGGGATTGTCTTATGTGACAATTTATTTTATCTCGACGTAAATGTCGCGCATATCCTGGAGTGCAGTTGTGATTTTTGGTGGAAATAAATCACGACTAAGAATATTGTCCCGAGTCATAGGGAATGGCGGTGTAAGGACAATATTCTTAGGAGCTAGGTTATGTGTGTCCCACAAAGTCCAAGGTGTAGACCATAAAAGGAAACTTTCCTAAATTTTAAGAATTCATTTTTAAATTTTAGGTGATGCGATGAGCAAGTAATGCCGCCTAATATTGTGTTTATTTTTTTGGAAAATTCGGAGAAAAGTTTCTTAATGAAACTAAACTCTGTAACATGGATCCGTGACCAAAGTGGAGGCCATGGGTGGTTTGAGGACTTTGGGTTTAGGTTCTATGGGCCTTGGTCCCAATGAGCCTTTAGATCAGCAGGCCTATTGTAAGTTGGGCATAATGTTCTCAGATCAGGCGCAGAAGAGACAATGTATTTTTTCATGAAGCGATGTCTTCTTCGCGCATCTTTGGATGATGATGAGAAGCGTCTCTCCCGTAGGGACGCGACGCTTTCTTCAATCAGATTATCGCTTCCCATTTATAAATAGTGAGCACCATGATCAGAGAAAGTAGAGAGAAAAATCTTTTTTTCATTTTTCATCCGTCCGTCTTTATCTGTTTCTTAAGAATAGTAAAGACAGAGAGATCCATAAGAGAGAAACACAAAAGAATTCGGCTGATTTTTATTCACCAAAAAAATCCTTACTTATTTCCTTGGCCATACCCCTTGCTCATTCAGGGAGTTGAGGATTAAGATTATCCAGTTTATTCCTAAGAAAAAATCAGCGATCTCAGAGAGCTTCTCCACTAATTTGAGGAGTCTCCGGTGCAGAAGCCTTCACGCAAAGGAGTCTTCACGCACGGATGTTTTCTTATTCACGAGGAAATTCAGCAGAAATCTTTAGTAAAAGGTACGCAATCATTTTCTCTAATCAAGTAATGATTGCCATGATTGTTCAAATTATTGGCATCGCTTCCGCATCAATCAGATTTAATATTTTAATCCACGCTTATCTTTTTATGATAAGAGTTTTGATCAGATTATTCTGATCACGGGGATCTCACTGGAGATCAGAACCTCTAACTCGTTTTATCCAAAGTTAAAGATAACCATAGCAAAAATTTAAAATTCTTAACTTATCCGATCATCAGCAATCTCATCTATCCATCCAACAGGCACGTGGCAGGTGGTCCAGCTGCCATAAAAAAAAAAACTCATTGATTGCAAATTGGTTTCAGCGCAAGAAAGGGCCTTCAGAGCAAGGAGGTATCAGGTACAAGGGAGGAGTAGTGGTCAGAGGATACTTTCGGGAGGAAGGCTTCGACTATAGAGAGCTTGTGGAGCAGAGATGGTACAGATACATAGCAGGACTACAGGAGGTGGAACACAGTAACACTAGTCAGATGACCTCCTACACAGTCGTGCCATTTGCTAGTGGATCAGGAGGATTTGAAATTCAGGTGGAGAGGACTAGCAGAGGTGTCAGAAGCCAGGAAGTTCAGCAGGATGCAGTTGAGCAGAGGACTCAGGAGGATGCAGTTGGGTAGGGGACTGATACTGGGATCGCACTACACAGGCCCAGGAGAAACGTGCGACCACCAATTCGATACGGCTTTGAGGATTCGGTGTCATATGCCTTGATGACATCGAATGAAGACCTTTACACCTATGAGGAGGCTGTGGAGAGCCAAGATAGCCAGGATAGAGATAGGTGGGTCTAGGCTATGACAGGAGATGCAGGCTATGGCAAAGGAGATGCAGTCTCTCTACAGGACTGGCACGTGGCAGGTGGTCCATCTGCCATAAGAAAAGAAATCCATTCAGAGTAAGGAGGTATCATGTACAAGGCAGGACTAGTGGTCAGAGGATACTTTCGGGAGGAAGGCTTCGACTACAGAGAGCTTGTGGAAGAAGGTGAAGTGGAGCTGATGAAGGTACATACCAAGGAGAACCCAGTAATACATTGATCAAGATTCTTTCACGGGATAACTTTCATAGGATTGTAGCTGATGGACACGATGGACTTGAAAGCGCCAAGGTGGAGATTGTGGGCCTGGTGTTGTGCTATCAAGGCCCAGATGGGCTAACTTGTATTGGGCTGGGTTTTAGTCCAATGGTTGAGATTAAATCAAGCCACGGGTGTACACGGGTTTGGGGATTAGTTTAATCTTATAGGGTTAGTCCATAAGAGTTTTGATTCAGTCTGAGCCTGATCCACTTTATGGATGTATTTAAACTCTATTCTATAGAGTTTGAAAGAGAGGAGAACAAATCTTCTCCCTCAGAAATTATGCCGCCTATCTTCCCTCCTTCTTTCTTCATCTCCTCCCCTTCCTACTGTTTTGTTCTAGAAGAGAGTTTCTCTTGGTGCGCGTTTCTCTCGGTGCTTGAATCGCGTGAAGAAGCCGTGGTCTTGATCCAGCTACCCGGCGGTTCAAGAGAACTCCAGAGGACGTTGTTCACGGATACGTGAAGGGAAAAGGGAGAACGTGAGGCATTGTCTTGGAAAAGAAAGCAAGCCGTGGGTGACGTGGATACAAACGCTTGAAGCCCAAGAGACTCACGTAAGCCGTGAGCAAGGCATTGTCTTCTTGGAAAGAAAGCAAGCCGTGGGTGACGTGGATACAAACACTTGAAACCAGGAGACTCACGTAAGCCGTGGGATTTGGGCGTGAAGGCTGGGAAGAAAATCCATGTGAAGAGAGAGGAAGGAAGGATTCCGTAAAAAATAAGAAAAGATTTATTTATTAAATAAATTTTTAGGAATAAAAAAATTGTAAAGTTTTAAATCAAAGACCAAAAATTCAAAAGTTAAGACTTTACCGTTATATCAATCTTGAATTTTGGATTAAAAGATTACACATCTAATTGTTGACAACGGGTGAAAGCCCAGATTTTTCTCTAACGAAATTGTTTCCACTGTTGTTCAGATTAAACCCCCAACAATCCACACCTGTTAAAACAAATACTAGTTGTCTTGTAACAAAAATATTAGTTAATTATATGTTGAAACGTATTAGTTAACATCACCCGATCGATAATCACGCACAAGAAAACTATTAGTTAAAACAAACACGTTTAGCTTCACCAGTGCTCGTAGGTGGACCGCATTCGAGAAATGGGACGTCCTCTCCGCCACGAACGTGACAATGCGCGTCCATGGATCATTATTCCATAATGCCAAATCAAACGAACATAATAAAGACAATCCCAGCCTGAGCTGGATATTCTCCCATGCTTTGAGAATTATGCACCCGAGTGCTCTGGTTCTCCATCTTCTCCTTGCTTTAAGATTCGTGCATCCGTGTTCTTCTTCCTTGATCGCTGGGTGATCTTCGTCTCTGCTCCTTCGCCGTCTCTCCGGTTTTTCTCTTCGCCCTTCCCTCCCTTCTATGGCTCCAGATCCGACTGATGGTAGTCGGAATCCTGGGAGGAGGATGATGTCGAACGGTTTTCGCTGGGTTACCCAGTCCCCTTCGCCTGCTGCTTTGGAGAGGTTGCTGACGTCGTTACCAGAGGTGGTTCATGTCCCGGTGGCGAAGCTTGAAGCGGAGGTGTCGGGCTGGCAGCAGAAGGCTCTGATCGTCCGCTCGTTCCACAGATGGATTCCGGCTGAAGCTTACATTAGGGAATTCAGACGAGCTGGTATATCCGGTGATATCTTTCCAATTAGTCTGGCATTCAAATGCCATGTTTTCCGTTTCGAATCCAAGGAAGCTGCGATCTGGTTCTGCAGCGTCCTTGGGTAATCAACGGCCAGGTGATTGGCATAGAGCCGTGGAAACCGGAGTTTACACCGGCGGAGGATTCCGTCTCGTCTGCTTTGATCTGGGTGAGATTGCCGTTGCTGCCTCTTGAGTTCTGGAAGGAGGAATTCCTCAGAGCCATTCTTGAGCCAGCGGGTGAGTTTGTCTGTGTTGATGCAGCTACTGTGGCGAATCAAGGGGGGGTTTTGCGAGGGTTTGTCTGCGGATTGACCTTCGTCGCCCTCTCCGGCCTGGTACCCGGATTCAAGGAAGCTTCAATCCGTTCTGGCAGAACTTTGTCTATGAGAACTTGGAGGGAGTTTGCTTGAGCTGTGCCACTCTGCACTTGGACGGCCCTGTTCTCAGCCGAGTTGTCCTGAGGGGGTGGCTCTGACTCTGGTTCTTTGTTTGGGCCGTGGCTCGTTGCTATTCGGAAGAGGTCGTTTGATTCTATCCCTCAGGTGGTGGAGAAGGTGAAGGCTTCGCCGCTGGCTTCAATTTCAACCCCGGGCTCTGCTTCAGCGTCCCAGGCAGTGAAGAAGGGGACTCCAGTGGGCTCGGCTGAATTGACTGAAGGGTGGGCTGCTCCGGTGAAGGTCGCTCGCCGGAGACCCTCCTCGTCTTTTAGAATTCATCTAAGGCCTGATGATGTGGTGGTGCACCCTGGGAAGGAAGAGGGCATCGTGGTTAATGGGAAGGGCCCCGTGCCGGTTCAGAGAGAGCGTGCCGTTTCTAAGGCAGCTTCTCTGAACTTTAATTCAATTGAAAAGCTTGATTCCCTGGATGCTGGTCTGAACATCCCTACTTTGATTCATAACCCATTCTCCTCTCTTGCTACAGTGGTGAGCTATGATGGTCCTGTGGGTAGCAGGGAAGCCAGTCCAGGTCCCCTTAAGCGAGCTAGACCGGAGGTTTCTCATGCTCCTAGGATTTTATCCAAATCAGACAAGAAAAAGGGAAAAGGAAAGGTCTCTCTCACCAAAAAAGGAGAGGTTAGTTGCGGCTCTCTGATTCAGTTGGATCAGGTTCCTTGTTCTCAGGTTGGTGCTCTGGAGGCGGTGAGGGACCAATCTGTTGGAGGGGCTGATCTTCCTTTGGCTGATCCTTCTGGCGAACCTATGGGATTGGTCTCTGGTTCCCTAACTCAGGCACAGTCTTCCTCTTCTGGTGAGTCTGATCCTGGTTCGGAAGGACTACTGACCAATTCATTACTGAAGCCTGTTGATGGCTCCCTGTTGAAGGATGGTCTGATTGATAGTGATATGCTAGTGGATCAAGGTGGGGTCCCTTCCTCCGCCATCCTGTAAATGAAGATCTTACTATGGAATGTTAGAGGAGCTCGAAAACCTTCTTTTCGATCCTCCTTTAGTAGATTATTGCAAGTACACCACTTTGATATATGTGTCCTCTTGGAGACCAGACTTTCGGGGGATAGTCTTCTCGTTTTCGTAGACAGATTGCCCGTACTTGGTCTTCTTATGCTGTGGAGGCAGTTGGTTTGTCGGGGGGTATGCTGGCTATATGGCGCACCTCTGCAGTCAGAATTGATGCTTTCCATCAGTGCAATCAGCAAATTGGTCTCATGATCTCTGAGGGGTCTTCTGACCCCTGGTTTCTTTCGGCAGTCTACGCCAGCACGACTACCGGGAGAGAAGGGTTCTCTGGTCTGAACTGCTTTCCCTCCTTGCTCAGGGTATTCCGTCTATCATTGCGGGGGATTTCAATTGTATCACTGAGGCTAATGAAAAACGTGGAGGCAGACGGTTTCTGGCTCAGCTGATATCAATGAATTCAGATCCTTTATTGGTTCTTCTGGGCTTTTGGATTTGGGGTATTCGGGATCCCAATTCACTTGGTGCAAAATCGCCAGGGGTCTGCTCGAGTTTGGGAGAGACTTGACCGTGCCATGGCTTCTCCCCAGTGGCTCCAAAGATTCCCTATGGTTACTGTCACTCATCTTCCTAGGATTGCTTCTGACCATTGCCCTATATTGATTTCTACGGAGGCTGATCAGCTTTTGCGGAAGCAGTTCAGATTTGAGCAGTTTTGGACTGGCCTTTCAGCTGCTCGTTCTATTATCTCTCAGATCTGGCATACTCCTGTTAGGGGCAATGCTGTCTATCGATTATCTCGTCGTTTTAAGATGGCCAGACACAGACTATCCAGATGGAACAGGATTGAGGTGGGGGATCTGGTCAGACAAGTTGAGCAGGTTGAAGCTGATATTAATGTCATGCAGGCTAAGGAGGATCAGGAAGGTTTTTTGGCGGACTCGGACCTCTCTTTCCTTAGGGAGTTGCTGGCTCGGCACCACTCCCTTTTGCGGCAGCAGGAGATGTATTGGTGGCAGAGATCTCGGGCTCAGTGGATTTGTGATGGGGATCGTAACACCAGATTCTTCCATCAGGCCACTCTGAAGCGGAGAGCTGCTAATCGGATTCGGAGGTTAGTGGATGAAGAGGGGCATACTAGGGAGGATTTCCAATCTATCAGTGACCTTCTTCTCCATTTCTTCCGGACCAGATGGGCTGACTCTAATGGTGATGGGGATCCGGTTGTTCAGGTTCCGTCTTCCAGGAAGTCTCCTCCCTGGATAACGATATGCTTATCAGGCCGATCTCGGCGGATGAGATTAGGGCGGCCCTATGGGAGCTTGGTCCGAACAAAGCCCCTGGGCCTGATGGGTTTCCGCCTTTTTTCTTTCGGCACTATTGGGATATTGTTGGTCAGGAGGTTGTTCAAGCTATTCAGGATGTTTTCAGAGCTAGACATATTCCTTCTGAATGGAATCAGACTTTCATTACCTTGGTGCCCAAGAGAGTGGATGCTTCTCTCCCGCAGCACTTTAGGCCCATTAGCCTCTGTTCTACCTTGTATAAAGTTTGTGCTCGCCTTTTAGCTCGCCGCCTTTGTCTGGTGATTCCTCGCCTCATTTCGGAGGAGCAGGGGGCTTTCATTAGAGGGAGGTCTATTTCTGATAATATTCTTATTGCTCAGGAGTTTATGCATGTTCTTCATAGAGCTCCGGTCAGACGATGTCTTATGGCTGTTAAGCTCGATATGGAGCGTGCTTATGATCGATTGAGCTGGGTTTTTTTGTACCGCTCTCTTCTGGAGTTTGGGTTTGATGAATTATTTATAGAATGGATTATGGCTTGCATCCATAAGCCCTCTTTTCTCTATCAATGGAAACACGACTGATTTTTTCCACTCTAGTGTTGGTCTCCGTCAGGGTTGCCCCTTATCTCCTTTGCTGTTCATCCTGGCTGCAGATGATCTTTCTCGGGCTTTACGCCTGGCTCAGCAGGACAGGCGGATTGCCCCAGTTATGGCTGGTCCTGAGGGCCCTTTTGTCTCCCACCTCCTTTGCTGATGACTGTATCCTCCTTGGCCATGCTTCTATTGAGAATGCGGCTTCTTTTCATTCTATTATTCAGAGCTACTGCCAGGCTTCTGGTCAGAAGGTCAATTTTCTGAAGTCTTCTATTTGTTTTAGCCGAAGACCTCTAGATCCACTAGAGAAGCCATCATCAGATTGTCGGGTATCACCACTCAGACTGATAGATTTATTTATTTGGGAATCCCTATAACGGGGCGTAGCCCCCGCTGCTCTGATTTCTCCGAGATTGAGAGGCGGGTGCGCCAGCGCATTGAGGGATGGCAGGTGACTGGTCTTTCGATGATGGCTAGGGTTATTATTATTCGATCAGTTCTTTCCTCTCTTCCCCTGCATATCCTGTCGAATGCTGCCATTCCAATTACTTGCCTGAGAAGG